>PVJH01005808.1:0-107889 GCA_004026705.1 Nesogale talazaci
CACCATGGTTTCAGAGAGCATTGCCTGCACTTGGCAATCTCTCTCTCTCTCTCCCTCCCTCTCTACCCCTCTCTCTCTTCCTGTTTGAAGAAAGCATTTGCCGCCTCACAGACACGCCTGGTGTTGGACGTCGCGAGTGTCCACGTCTGTCACAGTCCAGACTCCAGACGGTAAAGGAAGGAGACCGGACCGAAGGCCACCAAGGACCCCCGGGTCCTCCCCAGGCTATGTCCTTATGTCAAGAAGGGGACCATACTTAGCTGGCAGGGGAGGTACCAAGATCACCAAGGTGGTTTTCCCAGGGTGAGGCTTGTCCATTGCACTCCGGGTGTGCTGACCCCTGCGATGCCCCCAAATGTGGGAAACCCGACTGCGTAATTTGTGGTAGTGGGGGGCTGCATGCATGCTCTTCCCTGGTTTAAAAAAAAAAATGAGACGAAGGGGACCAGGGACGGGGGTGGGGGAGGGGGTATTCCTACATGCCAAAGCAGGTGTTCCACCCACTAGCCGCCCTCCCCACTCCCTGCTGCAGCACCCAGAGTTCCCCCTCAGCTCAGTCTCCCCCACCCCAGCCCACCTGTCCACCTCCCCCCTCCCTCCAGCTCACTAAGAAAGACCTTGAATTCGAACTCCCAACCACACTCCTCACAGGCCTAGCCCCCATCCATGCCGCCACCTGGGCCTGAGATCCAGGGGTCCCCTCCACAATCAAATCCCATTCCCTCCCCACCCCCAGTCCAGCGTAGCCTCCACGCCCCACCCCACCCCCCACTGCCACTGCTCTTCACAGACCCAGACCACCCAGGGTCAGGCCCAGCCGGAGTCCCTCGGCTCTGTACCTGCCACCTGGGGCCTATGGGTGCTGCCGGATGGGCCATGCTCATGTCCCCCCACTCCCCCCTTGGGCCTGGCATCACCTTGCCTGCACCGGAAATCCAAGCAGTTGTGGGGACAGCAGGACAGAGCCCCCATCCCCTTCTTGTCACACCCTTGATGAGATGACGGGGGTGGGGTGGGGGTGTGAGGAGCGTTCATCTGGGTTGTGTCCGGCCCTTATTATAAGCCAGGGGTCAGCCAACTATAGTCTGAGGGACATCTGCTGTCAGGACATCAGCGTGCCCCTGAAATCAACATGGGAAACAATTTAGAGGAGATATATAAAATGGACTCCGGGCTCTCCGATTGCTGTTGAATTGCTGTGAGGGACAGGACGGGCTCCTTGTCTCCAATGTGTGCTGAGGCCGGTCTAGACTGACAAGGGCATTGAAACTACCTGCCGGGCTGAGCCCCGGTGGCGTAGTGGTTGTGCGCGGGACTGCGGCCCACTGGGTTGGAGGTTCAATTCCAGCTCCCAGGAGCAAAGGCTGGACCTCCTACACCCACCACCAGAGGGCAGTGATGCCTAATAAAAAAATAAATAAAAATAAAATGTTTAAAAAAAAAAAAAAAAAGAAACTACCTGCCTTCTCCCGCTGGATCTGACTGAATCCCCCAGCAGCTCTTTCTACCTCAGATGACATCGTCTGCCGGTCCCAGGAGCCATCAGTGAACAGACACTGACCTCGGATTCATTCGGCTGGGCATCCGCCAGCCCGTGCTCTCCCCGCTTCCCGGCCATCAGCCCCTGCAGCGGCAGGAGCCAGCAGAAGCCTCTGGCTGACATCCGGCCCATGGATCTGAACCGGACTGGACTTCCCTCCTTCTACGACGGCGTGGGCCATTTCTTGATAGAAATCTCCTTCTACAGACGGGTGCATCCAAGCAGGGATTGCTTCTCCAGGGAACCCAGCTTCACACACACACACACACACACACACACTGAGTCCACTTCTAGGAGCACGCTCTCCCCCTGGCTTCTCATCCTGGGGCCGCCTCACCCATTGCTCTCAGCTCAGACGACACCTGCTCAGGGAGGCTCGCCCTGAGCCTGCCCTGCACAGCCCTCCTGGTGACCCGACTGTCTCTTGAACGTGTTCTCCTGGATTGCCAGGCCCCTTCTAAGTTGCAGGGTCCAGAACGGCAGGGGCTTGGATCTGTCCTGTGTGTCTACCGGGGCCCTGGTGGCTTAGTGAGTCGGCCGTCAGGCTGCTCACCACAGGATCCGCAGTTCAAAGCCACCTGCGGCTCCGAGGGAGAAAGTGGAGGCTGTGGACTCGCCTAGAGTTACAGGGGCAGTCCTGCCCTGTCCCATCACGTGGGCAGCCATGAGTCCAAACCTCCTGGGTGTCTGGGAGTACCATGTATCCAGAACCAAGCCCAGCACAGAGCTGGGGGTCAAGACAACAAGAAACAATGGAGCCAGGTCCAGGACAGAGGGGACAGATAACACTCAGGGGATAACAACAGGAGACACACAGGGAATCCAGGACAGATGATCCCTTCAGGACCAGTGGGGAGAGTGGTGACACAGGGAGGGTGGAGAAAGGGGGAACTGATTATAAGGATCTACATATAACCTTCCCCCTGGGGGACAGACAACAGAAAAGTGGGTGAAGGGAGACGTCGGGCGGTGTGAGACATGGCAGAATAATAATAATTCGTAAATTGTCTAGGGGGGTGGGGAGGGAGGGCAAAAAATGTGGAACTGCTACCAAGGGCTCAAGTAGAAAACAAATGTTTTGAGAATGATGATGGCAGCAAATGTGCAGATGTGCTCGACACCATGGATGGGTGGGTGGATTGTGATAAGAGTTTTACAAGCTCCCAATGAAAAGATTTTTTAAAAAAGAAACAATAAAACCAGGCCTAGCACAGAGTGGATAATGAAACACTGAAAGCAAGCAAGAAAGAAAGAAAGCTGAGCCCCGGTGGCGTAGTGGTTGTGCGCAGGACTGTGGCCCACTGGGATGGAGGTTCAATTCCAGCTCTACAGGAGCAAAGGCTGGGCTTCCTACTCCCACCACCTGAGGGCAGTGATGCCCCCCCCTGAAAGAAAGAAAGAAAGAAAGAAAGAAAGAAAGAAAGAAAGAAAGAAAGAAAGAAAGAAAGAAAGTAAGTTGATCCAGTCACTGACAGAAAATAATGAACATGTGCCATGGGCCTGGGTTTGCGCTGTTGTTAGAACCAGAGGAAGACAGATGAGGAAGAAAGGCCTGGAAATCTGCTTCTGAACACGAGCCGACAGGACGGGGGAGGCCGCAGAGCCGGCAGCGTCTCTCCTCCTTGTGCACGGGGTCCCCGTGGGGTGGGGCTGACAGGACACTGGCTAGCAGTGAGACCAGGGCCCCAGAAAGAGGGCTGGCGATGGTGGGCATGGTCTGACAGGGATCTTTCACCTGGGAACCTTCCACCAGAGTAACAGCCACGCACGAGGCTCTGTGTCCCTACAGACAGCGTTCGTCCAGGGTGAATCCACAGGGCAACCGGACTAAAGGACACTTCGGCTTAGGACTTCCCTGACATCTCTCTCCTCCTTTCCCACGAGTCGCTGCTTGAAATCGCATGCTAGCAAAAAGTAAAGAAAAGAAATGGCACGCTACTTTCTGACAGCAGCTTTGCAACCATAGCTTCGGGGGTCACTGGGTTCCTCGTGGGGCTGCTAACTGCAAGGTGAACAGTTCAAAACCACCGGCAGTGCCTCCGGAAAAGGATGAAGCGGTTCCACTCCCCTACAGAGCTGCAGTCTCCGAAACCCACAGGGCTAGCTCTCCCCTGTCCTCCGGCGTCACGACGAGTCAGAATCGACTCCGTGGCCATGAAATTATGTGTGTGTGTGATATAGGTATGTCTGTGTGTGATATAGGTGTGTCTAGGCATGTGATATAGGTATGCCTGTGCGTGTGATATATGTATGTCTCTGTGATATGTGTGTCTGTGTGTGATGTTTGTCTTGTGTGATATATATATGTCTGTGTGTGATATAGGTACCTCTGTGCGTGATATAGATATGTCTGTGTGTGATATAGGTATATCTGGGAGTGTGATATGTGTCTGTGTGTGATATAGGTATGTCTGGGAGTGTGATATGTGTATGTCTGTGTGTGATATAGGTATGTCTGTGCGTGTGATATATGTATGTCTGTGTGATATAGGTATGTCTGGGCATGTGATATGTGTATGTGTGTGTGATATATGTATGTCGGTGTGTGATATAGGTATGTCTCTGTGTGATATGCATATGTCTCTGTGATATATGTATGTCTGTGCATGAGATAGGTATGTCTGTGTGTGATATATGTATGTCTGTGTGTGATATGTGTATGTCTGTGTGTGATATAGGTATGTCTGTGTGTGATATAGGTATGTCTGCATGTGATATGTGTATGTCTCTGTGTGATATAGGTATGTCTGTGTGATATAGGTATGTCTCTGTGTGATATAGGTATGTCTGTGCATTTGATATATGTATGCCTGTGTGTGATATAGGTATGTCTGTGCATGTGATATGTATATGTCTGTGAGATGTATGCCTCTGCATGTGATATATGTATGTCTCTGTGATACATGTATCTCTGTGTGTGATGTGTATGTCTGTGTGTGATATATATCTGTGTGTGATATGTCTGTGTGATAGATGTATGTCTCTCTGTGTGTGATATATCTCTGTGTGTGATATATGTGTGTCTCTCTGTGTGATATGTCTGTGATATATGTATGTCTCTGTGACATATGTGTATCTGTATGATATATGTATGTCTGTGTGACATGTCTCTGTGTGATATGTGTGATATGTCTCTGTATGTATGTCTGTGTGATAAATGTATGTCTGTGTGATATATGTATGTCTCACTCTATATGATATATGTATGCCTGTGTGATGTCTCCCTGTGTGTGATATATGTATGTCTGTGTGGTATATGCATGTCTGTGTGACGTATGTCTCTGTGTGATGTCTATGTGTGATATATGTATGTCTGTGTGATACATGCATGTATCTGTGTGTCATATATGTATGTCTCTGTGTGATGTGTGTCATGTATGTATGTCTGTGTGATACATGCATGTCTCTGTGTGTGCACGCATGTGCACGCGTGTTCAATGTCACAGGAGAAGGGCACCGTGGCTGGTCAAGTAGAGGGCAGTGAGAAAAAGGAGGCCGTCAGCGAGATGCCGGGGCACAGCAGCTGTCTAGGTGGGCTCTCAGAGACAGAAGGGCTCCCTGGTCCCCTGCCGTGTTTCCGTCTGTTGCCCTTCCAGTCCCCGGGCGTCTGATCAGAATGGACAGCGGCTGGCAGCATCATGATGTGACCCGGCGATCTGACCACACTTTTTCCCCAAAGATTGAAAACAGCCGTTCTCTCCCACTGCCACTGCAGACATGGGGCTGGGCTGGTGGGGAGGGGGGAACGGCTGAGCAGCATCCCTGGCCCCCTCCCACTCTATACCCTAACTCCTACGTGGTCACCCCCTCAAATGTCTCCTGCCAGGTGAGACTCGCGGGTGTGTTCCCTTCCCACACCTCCCTGACCACCCCCACCCACACAGGTGAGCTGGGAACCTGAGCCCCAGTTCTCACGGGCAGGCAAAGTCCACACTGCCAGGCCCCGCTCACTCCGGGGCCCCTCACCTGCCCCAGGCTCCCTGCAGCTGCCTGGCGCCAACACCTGAGCCCCTGTTCTCACGGGCAGGTGACACATGGGGGAGGAGGGGGGAGGACAGCAGACCCAAAGTCACACAGCCGATGCGCCCCGAACAGGGACCCTGAGGCCCAGCCAACCGGAGCTTCTGATGGGGATGATGAGAAAGCTTACACGGTGGGACCAGGGGTCTTAGGGATCAAAGACTCTTTCAGACCAGGCTTAGACTCACATTGCCTTTCATTGCTGAGTGGCCTGGCCTGGGGCCGGGAGGGGGCAGGGTGTAAACTCCAGCTCACCTCGGTGCTGAACTTACCTGCCTGCCTTTAATTCCAAACCCTGGGGCCGGCGGTGGGTTGCTGGGAGGCTCTGCTGGTGTAGTGAGTTACCAAGTGCCTTGCCAACCCTAAGGCTGGTAGTTTGAAATAGCCAGTCACTCTTTGGAAGAAAGTTGAGGTTTCCTGCCCCTGTAAAACTTGGTCATCCGGGAGACCCCCGGGGGCACCTCCACCCTGCCCCAGAGGGGTGCCGGGAGCGGCAGGGGGATCCACGGCAGTGACCGCCCGGCCACCAGGCATTCTAGGGGGACAGCGCTTGTCGCCGATTTGAACAGGGGCGAGTTCTTCTGCGGTGGTCCCGTTTCGGATGTCAGAGGTTGTGGAGTCAGTGCTGACCCTGGGCCACCTCCCAGGGGGCCGAGCTGAGCGTTCTTGGGCTCTGGGCAGAAACGATCGGTGTCCAAAGAGGTCAAGAAAGAGGGAGGGTGGAGCGTGTCTGACCTCTGCCCTGTGACAGCAGGAAAGCCAGACACGGCCCCTCCCTCCCCTTTGAGCACCGCTGACCAGCAGGCCTACCTGGTCTGGTCTCCGTTTCCGCCCCTTCCGTCTTAGCGTTGTCATCACCAAGGGTGGGAGTCGCTGGGCACCATCTAGTTTTCCCGACCTCCACTCTAGGTCAGAGTGGAGCCTGAGTGATGTTGGTGTGACCCATGAGTCAGAGTTGCTTTTCATGTTACTCCCCCCGTCTTCTTGCCTCCAGATGAGGAGAGGGCCAACGGGTTCACCTCAGAGGGCTGCTCATGAGCTTGTAAGACCCTTAACATTATTCCCTGTAGACGAGCTTAAGGTCTGAGCACCTCCATCTGCAAAGGGGGAGTGACAACCCCCAAAATTCACTTGCAAACTCCCCCCAATGGATTGAACCTCCAACGAATTCCTTCTTTCTGATCATTAACCGGGGACGTAGATCACCTGGCCCTGAGGCCCTGGACAGTGGATTCCACCCACCCCTCTCCAGGGATCAGCTCTCTCAGGGACAGAGGTCATTCAGGACGGAAGGTCTCATCGTGGTGAGTCAGGCCCTATCTGTCTTGCCTTGATCCGAAGACCCTAGAACCAATATTCTTCTCCTCCTCCTCCTCCTCCTCCTCCTCCTCCTCTTCTTCTTCTTCTTCTTCTTCTTCTTCATCACTGCCCTGGTGGGAATAGGAAGCCCAGCCTTGCTCCTGGAGAGCTGTTGTTGGATTTGAAGCGTCAACCCTGTGGGCCACAGTCCCGCACACAACCACTGTGCCACCAGGGCTCAGCCCTAGAATCGATCTTGTCAGCCTGTGTGTCTCACAACCTAGGTGTCCCCATCGTGGGCCCGTTTCTGCCTCCACAGTCCCACCGGTCACCGTGACGCCCTGATCTGCCACCGGGCAGGGACTTGTGGCCGCTGCCTGTGTTCCACATCCTATCTATCTAGCGCCCCAACTGGGGGCCCTCAGACCCCATTTTGATTCCACGCCTGGCCTCCATTGTCCAGGAGAAGGGTCTGTGTCTGCCCGGTTAAGACTCGGTGGCTGGGGGGTCGTGGGGGGAGTGAACTGATTCCCAGGGTTCAGGAAGGAAGGAAATGCTTTGAGAATGACCATGGCATCGCATGTACACCTGTGCTTGACACGACGCATGGGTTGGATGGATGGTGCAAAGCGCTGGACCAGACCCCAGTAAAAATGACTTTAAAAAAAATAATAAGGGCTTGAGCCCCGGTGGCGTCAGTGGTTGAGTGCGGGACTGCGGCCTGCAGGCTTGGCGGTTCAAATCCAGCGGCGGCTCTCAGGAGCAGCGCTGGGTAGCTGCCATGACCACCAGAGGCAGTGATGCCCCCCCCCCAAAAAAAAATAAGGCGCTGTGACTGTTTTCCTCAATTTGTATTTAAAACCCGGGTCTCTTTTGTACTGTCAAACATCACCCCGCTAGGATGCCTATTGTCAGCGGGAACGACAACAAAACAGAGGGTGGCACTTCAGAAACATTTGCCTCCAGAATGCATCACGCCCGAGGTTGGTGGAAGGGAGACTTGTAACTCGCCTCCCTTATGGGGCCACCAAACCCTTCTCTTCGGTCTCACAGAAGCCACCAGGCCTGGGGTCTGCTCAGCCCTGGGCACTCCAGGGGACCCGCTTTCTGATGAGACCCCAGGCTGGAGCAGAAAGGGACTCTACGGGGCGTGACGGGAAGGGATGGAGACATTTCGACAGGGATGGCCTGGTGGTTTTAGGGGGAGCCCCGGCCCCGGTGGTGGCGGCCTGGTGAGGAGTCAGGCTGTGGTGATTCCTTCCTATTCCCAGAAAGAGACACCTCAGATGAGAGCACGAGAAATGCCAGTTTGTGAAAACTGCCCCGCAAGAGGCTGACCTTCTGCTGCGAGAGAAGACGCCGTCTCAACGTATGGCCATCAAAGGTACATCAGCAACCTCCCCGCACAAGTCAAGAGATGACGCATTCCCGCCAGAAAAAGCTTCACCATAGGACCACCAAATGTCCCAGACGGGTAAGAAGTAACCAAAGCAACTGACGAACGTCATGGGAATTTCCAAACTTAGCTCACCACGGGGTATAAAACC
The DNA here is from genome assembly GCA_004026705.1 of Nesogale talazaci. Lineage (NCBI taxonomy): Eukaryota > Metazoa > Chordata > Mammalia > Afrosoricida > Tenrecidae > Nesogale > Nesogale talazaci. The sequence continues at coordinate 8,407 of PVJH01005808.1, forward strand.
TGGACCCCGGAGTTGGTCACGTTAGAGGGCGAGGATCCAGGAGACACCCACTCCTACTCTCTCACCTGGTGCCCAGGGTGAGTACACCCATGAAGGCACTGGCCACAAGGGACTGGAACTTAGAACTTTAAAATGCTCACTGGATTAACCTTTATGATTGGATGCCAGTATAGCTGTTTGCTGCATTATACTTGACTTCTATTTCACCCCTAGGACTTCAAATGGTTTGATGCTTGCCATGAATGGTCGCAGGGAATAAACCGAGCTTGCAAAAATGTCACTGAGCCTTCTCTAATCTTCTCAGGACACCACCACAGGGAAACCCACAACCCACAGGGCAGTTCCACCCCTGTCCTCTAGGGGCGCTGTAAGTCAGGATCGACTCAATGGAGGAGTGCATGGGTTTGTTTGCTGGCATGAGCTTGTCGGAATCCATGGTATTTTCAGGCGGTGGGGGCGGGGGGGGAGCGTCATGCGTGTGAAAGCTGGACACTGAGGAAGAAAGACCGAAGGGGGAGGGCTGTGCTCGGAGCACGGTGTTGGTGAAGAAGATCAAAGTGCCGTGGACGGCCAAGAGAAGAAACAGCTCTGTTTTGGAGGAAGTCCAGGCAGAAGGCGCCCTTCCAGGCAAGGAGGTCGAGACTGGCTTCCTCTCACGTCTCAGGAGAGGCCGGTCCCTGGAGACCGACCCCAGGCTTAGGAAAGTGGGGAGTCGAGGAGGAAGAGGAAGACCCGCGGGGAGATGGACCCATCCTCACGGTGACTGCAACCAGGGGCTCACGCGTAAGGCCGGGGAGTGATTCATGCACCGTGCCTGGGGTCGTGCTGGTCGGAAGGGACCAGCGTGAGAAGATCAAGGTCTGTAAGCACTCACCAGAGTGGTCATTGCTTCTGGTTCGGCCAGAGGGCAGCCGCTGAGAAGTGCCAAGTCTCTTTAAGGGCTCCGTAACAATAGCCAGTTGCTGCCCAGGCAGGACCACCCGGTGTGCACCACGGCAAGGCGGGCTCCCTGAGGGTCTTCTGGCTGCGTCTTCGGAAGCAGATTGCCAGGCCTTTCTTCAAGGTGCATGTGTCAGGCAGGATTGCCTAGAGAAACAAGTTCATAGGCACTCGGGTATAGCAAAGGGCTTTCTATACAAGAGCCGTTAACCATTGAGAAAACATCCCAGCCCAGTCCAGTCCATAAGTCCGCTAGTAGCCCCTAAGTCTGAGGCCAGTCTATAAATTCCTCTTCAGACTCACGGGCCACGTGCAATGACGCCGAATGCAGGTCAGTGGCTGGGAAGTCTTGTGGACCCAGTGGCGGTGGAAGCATCTTGGTGCTTCTGTGGGTCTCCAGGTGGCTCCTCCAGCTCCGGGGCTCTGGTTCCATCAGTGCAGCTCCAGCAAGGAAGTCCGTAATGTCTCCCCAGGAGTGAGTGTACCTGGGGTTCAATGAGCTGTTGAGGTTCTTGGATCCTGCAAATTAAGTCATTCAACTGTGACCTTTTTGACAGACTAGACTCCACCCCATTCACAAGCTGATATCAGATGATGTAACTACCACAGTGCCTCAGGGAGAATTGGAAACAACCTTCCCCTCCCCATCACGGCTCTGGTGGGAGTAGGAAGCCCAGCCTTGCTCCTGGAGAGCCGCTGCTGGATTTGAACCATCCACCCTGTGGGCTGCAGTCCCGCACACAACCACTGCGCCACCGGGGCTCAGCTCTGGACCAACCTTTTGGTTCATACTCAAGTGCTCACTTGTTTGCTCCACTGCAGGATTCCTCACAAAACACACACACACACACACACACACACACACACACGATGTGTATATTAAAAAGCTAACTGGTGAAGCTGGACAGAGCTCTGGCAGCCGAAAAGTCAGGGCAATATTCTTGTCACAATCTTAAAAAACTAAAAAGCCAAGAGGCAGCATGTCTTGGTAATGGGAAAGAACCAACGACTGGAGCATGCATCAAGCAGAATGACTCTCCAGAAACTTATGCTGAGCCTGGGGGGGGGGGCGCGTGGGGGAGGGAGAGACAGCCTATTCCCTGGGGCTCCAGACTCCAGGATTCTGTGGATATCGTTAGGCTTCTGTTAGGCAGTACCGAGTCCGATCCGAACACTGCCAGGTCCTGCACCCTTCCCACACTTGTTCTTCTGAGCCCATTGTCGCAATGGGCACCGTCGGTGCGTCTAGTCCAGAGTCTCCCTCTTTTTCTCTGCCCCTCTGCTTTATCCAGGAAAGCAGCCGTCAAGAAATCAAAGGGGGTGTTGCATTGGGCAGAGCCACTGCCCTAGATCTCTTTGAAGTTTTAAAAAGTGAAGATGACACCTTGAAGACTCAACCTACGGAGGTTTCCTCATCTGCACGCAAAAGCCGGTGGGTGAATAAGGAGGGTGTGTGAGTCTAAATAAACTCAGAAAACAAATCCACAGAAATATATATATTTACATATATATGGGTAAGTGTACATTAAGAAAGCATTCCAACCCAGTGATGTCCAAGCCCGTAAGTTCAACATTAGCCCATATGTCCAAGACCAACCCACAAAGTCCTCCTCCATCTCACAAAATACACGCAATGATGCCAACGGCAGGAGGGAAGTCTAATCGGCGAAAATGTCAGCGTCTCAGCGCTGGCGGGGGTCTCCATGCGGCTGCCCCAGCACCCAGGGCTGCACCAGGGCAGGTCCATTGGCTTCTCCTCGGGGGTGTCTCACAGGAAGGGAACCTTGCCAGCTGAAGTGGGGAACTGGCTAAGGCAGCTGCACCCTGGTCTGACCATCAGAGAGCAGGAGACCCGAGAACCAGAAAGGCGAGGTTCACCGAGTCGTTTCTCTCTCACCCTTCATTGAACCCCACGGGTGTTTATGGCACAAGTAAGCCTAAGTAGCTCAGAAAGCCAGAGAAGAATGGATGCCTTTGCGGGATGGTGTCGACCAAGCAAGCGGGAAAGACGAGGACAGGTCAGAAGAACAAGCAAGTCTGTCCAGGAGGGAGTCCGACCAGCACTTGGCTCAGAAGCAAGGATGGCGAGGCTTCTTTGTCTGCAGGAAAGGCGGGTCCCCGCAGAAGATCATCACGTCTGACAAAGCGGAAGGAGGGACAGCGGGAAAGAGGCAGGCCTTCCAGGGGATGGATGCTGGGACACAGGGGCTGCAAACGTTTGTTCAATGGCGGTGTTTGCTTCTGCCGCCCCTCCCGGGGTTAATTGTGGGTCAGAACCAACCTAGGGGAATCCCACCACGACAATCTGCCCTGAGTTTTGTTTCTCCCAAATCACAATGAAACCTAGATTAAAAAAAAAAAAAATCTGTGTGCCTGCCGTCAAGAGACATGGCGGGTTTGTGGTAAGAATTGCACAATGGCCAGAGCGGGCTCAAGGCCGTTGACTTTTCCACCCTGGGCTGGTGGGAAAGGTGACTGCCTTGTGACATTCGTATCTGTCCTGTTTCATCGCCCCCTGGCCATGACCAGCTCTACTGGAGTCCAGCCCCTGTGTGAGGTGGAGGACCTACAGGGCTCCCGCTGTGACCCTTCGTAAACAGGTGGCCGGGCCTTACTGCCCAGAGGCCTCTGAGCAAGTTCACCTTGACCACGTCTTAGGAGCCTAGCGCTGAACTGTTGGCGCCACTTCCGCTCCATGTAGCCCAGGTTAAAAATAGGCTAAAAATAGAAACGGTTTATCTGTGTCTGTCTGCGCTTGGTGAAGTCCCCAGTTGCTGTCCCTTCTACAGCTGCAGGGTGTGTGCCCCCTACCCCTGCTGTGTCCACCCACTTGGGGGTCTTGTGCTGGGGCGCCCGTCCCCCCTTCCCCTCCCCGCCCCACCGCGCCTCCATCCCCCGCAGGTCCAGGCTGGGCTGGACTGGCGCGGCGCTCAGGGCCGCGTGCTGCGGGGGAGGCTGGGCCTGGGGACAGCGGAAGGAGGGAGAGCGTTCTGTCTGGTTCCCCCCCCCCCTCGCGCCCCCACCGCCTCCTCGCTTCCCCGCCGCGTCCCGAGACCCTCTGCGGAGCCACTTCTCCCCGGATCCCAGCGGACCAGCGGAGAGCGCACGGCGTTGCCTAGGCAACCCCGGGATGCCCAGCAACAAGTCTGCGGCGCGCGCGCCACGTGCCCGGCGCGGACCAATCCGGGGGCCCGACCGGTAGCAGGTCAGCCTGGGCCAAAGTCCGCCTCCCTGCCCGCCCCAGCGCGCGGCTGGGAGCTAATTACCGTAATTGCTGTGGAAGAGCTCCTGGTGCGCGTGGGGGCCGGGGCTGGAGGCTGGGCAGGCCCGCTCTCTCCCGCCACCGTCACCGCTGTCCTTATTAGGCGCCTACTGTGTGCGCCCCGGCAGGGAGCGGATAAAGAGTGCTCGCGGTAGGGGGGATGGAGAACCCTATGTTCTAGTTGGAGTGAATCTCAATTGGGGGGGGGGGGGGGGCCGGGGGTGCTGGTGGCCGCAGTTCGAAACCACCAGCACCCTTCCAGGCAGCTGCCCATCCCCCTCCTCCCCCAGGGCTCAGACTTACGGCGGGGGGGCGTCGCGGTGCCTGTTGGAAACAGACGCTCGCTCGTGGGGGTTTCTGCTGTGCTTGACCCAGGGCCGTCACTGAGTCAGATTGACTGGATGGCAGTGGGTGGCTTCTCAGTCCCCACCTCGGTCCCAGCGCTGCCAGCAGCTGCGGCACCTGCCGTGTCTCCTTCCGTGACTCTGTCCGGGCACATGAGCCGGACCGCCTGGACAAGAGGCCCCCGACCCCGGGTCGGCACATGGCCATGGAGCCCATACGGACTGGACAGGACAGAACAAAGCGGCCCTGTTGAGTCCCCATGACAGGAGGAGCAGCTGGCCTCGTTTTTCTCCCAGGGGGCGGCTGGCAGGTTTGAACCACTGGCCTTTTGAGCTCAAAGCCGAACCCACGAAGTCACCGGACCCTCGTGCCGGCCATGTTGGAACCGTGCCTCCCCCCACCTTCAATGAAAAAGATAGACCGAAGTCCTGGGCCCTGGTACCTGTGCTCCTACTCAGAAACACTGTCTTGGCAGCTACCAGGGGCCGTTACACCCCGTTCTGCACAGTGGCAATGAGTTCCATTGTGCATGGTGGTGGTCCACTCTAAGCCCGGTCTCTCCTGATACGACCAACTCTGACCCTCTTTGCTTCGAAGGGGTGTTCTGGCTGTGCTGGAACCAGACAGAGTCAAGTCCCCGATCCACGCTTTCCTCAGCAGTCCTTGACAGGGGCCCTGGTGACATGCTGGGTTGCTGATTTCATGATCTGTGGCTCGAATCCACCAGCCGCTCCAGGAGACAGTGCATGGGACCCCCAGGGGCAGTTGTACCGAGTCTTGTAGTCACTGTGAGTCGCGTGTGTGTGTGTGTGTGTGTGTGTGTCTGTATCTGCATACTCTGTGCCCTTAGTCACGGGTGGAGATACAAGGCAGACAGGAGGTACCTCCTGGTCTCCATGGAGATGCGGGGAAGCTGGCACTTCCTGTTCCCCACATTGGTTTTTCCCCCTCCCCCCAGCGTCTTCGCCAGCTGCCTTCCTCCCCCTCCTTCCCGTGTCCACCCAGAGGTCGCAGCCTCCGGGGTGGACGTGCTCCACTGGACCTTGCTGGCTATCAGACATTCTGCCCCTCACCCACTTTCAGCATGGGTGATCCATCTGGGAGCCAGCAGTGGGGGTGGGGGGAAGAGGCCAGTCCTCCTTGGACTTGGGGCTGGTGAGGAAACCCAGGCTACTGGAGGGGTTCAGGACAGGACGCCTCTTCTCTTCCCTACTCTGTCCCTTCCTCCCCCTTTGCACACAGGAGGGCAGGTCCCTGCCCTGGACCACGGACGGAGGATTCCGGGGAGCGGGGGAGCCCTCTGGTTTAAAACATCAGCTCTCCCCGCCACCCTGCTGTATGAACTTGGCCAGGTGGCCCAGCCTCTCTGTGCCGGCTTTCAGCTCTGCAGATGGCAGTGGAAACACTGAGCATGGGGACATGTCCCGTGAAGAGGTTCAGAGAGCCGGCCCCTGGAAGAAGTGTGAGGGGAGCAGCCAGGCAGCCGGAAGGAAACTTTCAACACTGGCCATCCCTGCCTGCCACCCCCACCCCCACCCCCACCTGCCACTTCCTCTCAGCGTGACCAGGAGTTAGTCATCAGCCTTGTTCCACAACTTCCAAACATGACCAGAATGTGCTGTCCTGACCTCGGGGAGGAGGTGGGTGGAACACTGGCTGTGTTCCAGAAAGCTTTGGAAGCCTATGTCTTCTGCCACTGCATCGGCTCCAAATCGGGTGCAGGGGCTGCAAGGGAATATCAAAGAGCCAAGGAAAGTAGGGAGGGGTCTGGAAAAGGCACCTTCTAGACCCGACTGAGCTTCTGTGTGACCTGTGTGGGAGGCAGTCCACCATTCGAGGCCCCAGCTAATGGCCAGGGGGGAGCGGGGGTGTCTCTGGTACTGTTTCAATTCATAGTAACACCGACAAATCCTGCCCCAGGCTCACAAATGTTACGTTTGAGCTCACTGCCGCAGGTACTGGGTCTGTCCATCTTAGCAAGGGTCTTCCCCTTTTCTGCTGCCCCTCCACCAAGCACAATGTCCTTCTCCAGGGTACTGGTCCTTCCTCACAACATCCCCCCCCAAAGTACATGAGACAAAGTCTCCCCATTCTTATCTCTGAGGAGCACTCAGTGTACTTCTTCTGAGACAAATCTGCGTGCTTGTGTGAGTCCGGGTAGACTAGAGAAACAAATCCATAGACACGCATATGGATATAAGGGAAAGGTTTATAGACAAGAGGAATGGAACATTGAGAAAGCATCCCAACCCAGTCCAGTCCAAAATCAGAAGTCTAATATTTCCCCATAATGTCTCCTTCCAACTCACGAAGTCACAGGCCAGTGGGTGCAGAGTCCCGGGCCCTGGCAGGGGTTCCCCCATGGCTCCTCGTTCCCAGGGCTCAGGGTCCATCGGCAGTATCCATGGGTGATAGAAACATCTCAGCGCTGGCAGGGGTCTCTCTGTGACTTTTCCTGCATCAGAGGTCTGGTTCCATCAGGGTAAGGCCGTTTGGCTTCTCCTCCGACTCCTCAGATGCTGCCATCTTGCCTTGTCAGTAGCGACTCCCAACAACTGGGAGAAGTGATCGCTCATCTCCATGAGGGAAATACCACGAGACTTCCCAGAAGTCTCAGGAGAAAGCCATGCCCACACAGAGGCCTCATTGGCTACTCACTGGCTATCTCCAGATGAACAGGCTAGACTCCATCCCTATATCTCAATCATGAAGTTGACATAAGTACATGACTGCCACAGTGCTCTTTGGCAGTTCTTGGCACGTCCCTCTTCTTTGGCAGTTCTTGGCACGTCCCTCTTCTTTGGCAGTTCTTGGCACGTCCCTCTTCTTCGGCAGCTCTCAAGAGGGAGAAGGCTCTTTAACAAGATCTCCTTCAGCAAGGGAGGTACAGTGTGGCAACACTGAAACAGACAACTTTCCTCTAGTTCTTTGATGCTTCCTCCTCCCCCACTATTTTGATCCCAATTCTACCTTATCAATCCGGCTAGACCAGAGGATGCACACTGGTACAGACAGGAGCTGGAAACACAGGGAACCCAGGACAGACAAGCCCTTCAGCACCAGTGGTGAGCGCGGTGATACGGGAAGAGTACAGAGAAGGTGGGGTAGAAAGGGGTAACCGACGACAAGGGTCTACATATGGCCCCTCCCCGGGGGACGGACAACAGAAGAGTGGGTGAAGGGAGACGTTGGACAGTGCAAGGCATGAGCTAATAATAATAATTTGGGGCTGAGCCCCGGTGGCGTAAGTGGTTGAGTGCGGGACTGCGGCCCGCGGGCTTGGCGGTTCAAATCCAACAGCAGCAAGGCTGGGTAGCTCCCACAACCACCAGAGGGCAGTGATGCCCAAAACTGAAAAAACAAACAGGGAAACCTCCTTCCAGATCCCTCTGGTGCCCCCTGTTTACCAGCGTCCTCCCTGTGCCTCAGTTTCTCACCTGAGAAAGAGGGTCAGCTGTGGAGCTGCTGGGTTCCCTCACTCGTTTACTCACTCATTCACTCACTCATTCACTCACTCGTTCACTCATTCATTCACTCACTCATTCACTCACTCACTCATTCACTCACTCATTCACTCACTCACTCATTCACTCACTCATTCACTCACTCATTCATTCACTCATTCATTCACTCATCCACCTTCCCTCCAGGGCCACTTTGAGCCAGCATCGGCTAACTCCACAGCATTGAGCGTTTTCATTTTAAATGTACATACTTGCCCAGGTTTGTGTATTTTTACATCTCCCTGAGCATACATCAAACAAACACCCAGCCAGCCCATCACCCAGCCCATCCTGCGTCTCGGTGGCTCTATCGGACAGGGTGTCTGAGACATCACTCTGGGCTACATTTTTCTTCAGTAGTTTTTTCGTGGTGAATTAGGTGAGGGCTTACAGTTCAGATGCCCCCCTTTGTATCCAACAACTTAAACGACCGATCCATCGCTTGCCCTGCCTCCAGCCCACCCCACTTTGATTGCTCTTCTCTTCTTGTGCGGTGGTTCTCAACCTGTGGGTCAAGACCCCTTTTGGGGGTCGACCTACCCTTTCACAGGGATCGCCCGATTTGTAAAGATAGCAAAATGGAGGGCTGAGCCCCGGTGGCGTAGTGGTTGTGCGCGGGACTGCGGCCCACTGGGAGGGAGGTTCAATTCCAGCTCCACAGGAGCAAAGACTGGGCCTTCTACTCCCACCACCAGAGGGCAGTGATGCCTAAAAAAATTTTTTTTTAAGATAGCAAAATGGCAGTGATGAAATAACAATGAAAATAATTTGATGGTTGGGGGCAGGGTGTCACCACCCCATGAGGGACTAGAAGGGTCATGGCCTGAGGAAGGTTGAGAACCCCTTCCAGCCTCCCCTCAGTCAAGTCGGCACCTGCCTGTGCTTTCTTGCCCACAGCTTCACCCTGCCTCCCTGCCTCTCCTCCTGCTGGGAAACCGTCAAAGCCTATTGTTGCCTGTGGCCTGAGAGCCTCTGTCTTGATTTTTTTTTTAACCTTGATAACAGTGCTCTCATATCAGATTTGCCCTTTGAAGGCTGTGTTCGTCTGGGTAGACCAGAGAAACAAATCCGTAGAAACTCTGAGGTGCATAAGAAAGAGTTTTATACACAAGGGCAATTGTACATGAAGAAAACATCCCAACCCACTGGCGTCTAAGGTCATAAATCCAAGATTCACCCACATGTTCAATACCAGTCTATAAAGTCCTCTTCAGGAAACACAAGCAATGAAGCCAAATGCAGAACAATCACAAGGCAGCAGGTAGAAAGTCTCTGGACCCAGGGTCTTTGTCAGCCTCTCAGCACTGGCCAGGGTCCCTCTGTGGTTTCTCTGGCTTTCGAGGTCTGGTAGCTTCAGGGTAGGTGCGCGTGGCTTCTCCTCAGAGATGTCTCACAGGAAGGCAGACTTCGCAGACTGTCTCCGAAGGACTGAGCAGAGAGAGTGTCTGCTGCCTCCAAGAAGGAAGTACCCGATTTCCCAGAATTCTCAGGAGAAGGCCACGCCCACACAGAGGTCTCCTTGGCCATCACCAGATTGACAGACTGGATTCCACCCCCACACTCTCAACCCTCCCATTGACACCAGAATAGGGGACTGCCCCAAGGATTAACGAAGATCAGTCAGCACAATGTTCTCCAGGTCGACGCTGAGGCTGTAAATCTCTAGGGGAGCAGAAAATGTTGTCTTTCTCCCTGGGAGGAGCGGGTGATATTGAACTGCCAACCTTGTGGTTAGCACCCACAGCATAACCAATACACACACACACACACACACACACAGAGTGTTAGTTCAGGTGGACTAGAGAAACAAATTCAGAGACACGCGTGTGTATATAAGAAAGAGCTCTCTTTCAAACAGTCATTGCATATTAAGAAAACATCCCATTCCAGTCCAGTTCAAGCCCATAAATCCAATATTAGCCCATATGTCCAATACCAGTCTATAAATTCTTCTTCAGACTCATGCAATACACGCAATGATGCCGAATGCAAGGAGATCACAGGCCAGGGGGTGGAAAGTCTTGTGGATCCAGTGGTGGTGGAAGCATCTCAGCACTGGCGTGGGTCTCCAGGTGGTTCCTCCCGCTCCAGGGCTCGGGTTCCACCAGTGTAGCTCCCTGTGGCTGGTCAGCAGGAATGTCAAGCAGAGAATATAGGTCTGGCCTCCAGTGAGTTATTTATCTCCTTAGCGCCCCCCAGATGAGGTCATCAAATTGCAATCTAATGGACAAGCTAAATTCCATCCCTTTAGTCTTTTTAAAAAAATCATTTTATTGGGGATTCATACAGCTCTGACAACAATATATACACACATACCTACTTTATGTCAGTGTTTACATCCTCATATAACTTATCACAATCCATACATACATTCATTTCGAGCACATTTATACACTTGCTGCCCTCATCATTCTCAAAACATTTGCTTTCCACTTGAGCCCTTGGTATCCGCTCCTCATTTTCCCCCTCCCTCCTTGTGCCCCCTTCCTCATGAACCCTCGATAAGGTATAAATTATTGCAACTTTGTCATATCATACACTGTTGGACATCTCCCTTTCCTCACTTTTCTGTTGCCCATCCCGAGGGAGGAGATTAAATGTAGATCCTTGTCATCGGTGGCCTCCCGGTATCACCACTCTCAACGCTGGTCCTGAAGGGGTCATCTGTGCCAAATTCCCTGTGTTTCCCGTTCTTATCTGTGCCAGTGTACAGACAGCCTCTGGTCTAGCCAGATTTATAAGGCGGAATCAGAATGATGATAGTGGAGAGGGAGAGGACACATTTAGGAACTAGAAGACAGTTGTATGTTTCTTTGTAGCGATGCTGCATCCCGACTGGCTCTTCTCCTCCCCACACCTCTTTTGTAAGGGGATGTCTGGTTGCCTACAGATGGACTTTGGGTCCCTACTGCATACTGCCCATCGTTCACAACGATATGATTTTTTATTCATTGATGCCTGATACCTGATGCCTTTGACACCTCATGGTCACACAGGCTGGTGTGCTTCTTCCATGTAGGCTTTGTTGCTTCTCAGCTAGATGGCTGCTTGTTTACCTTCAAACCTTTAAGACCCCAGATGCTTTATCTTTTGACAGCCAGGCACCATCAGCTTTCTTCGCCCCTTTTGCTTATGCACACATTTGTCTTCAGAGATGATATTGGGAAGGTGAGCACAAAATTATACAATTTTTTGTGCTTTGATTGTGGTCACACAGGCTGGTGTGCTTCTTCCACGTGGGCTTTGTTGCTTCTCAGCTAGATGGTCCCTTTTGTTCTTCAAACCTTTAAGACTTCAGACGCTATCTCTTTTGATAGTGGGCATCATCAGATTTTCCTTCTGCACACATTTGTCTTCAGCAATCCTGTCGGGAAGGTGAGCATCATGAAATGCCAGTTTAACAGAACAAAGTGTTCTTGCCTTCAGGGAGTGCTTGAGTGGAGGTCCAATGTCCATCTGCTACCTTAATACCAAACCTATAAATATAGGCATGTAGATCTATTTCCCTGACATCTATAAATCTATTTACATATGCCTGTATTTAGACCTCTAGAAATGCCCTTTGCCTCCTATTTCCTTTTTACTCTCCTCTTGCCCCCACTAGCATGCTCAGCCTTCGTTTGGGTTGCAGGAATTCCTCTCAGTTACATTTTCCTTGATCAAACCCCACCCCTTCACTCTGAAGCGTCTCAAGTTGACTCCAGGTTATGTAACGACCCCCCCCCCACCCACACACACAAAGTGGCTTCAAAAAGTTCAGGAAGTCTTGCCATTTAGCTCGTCATTCCATTTCCCACAGACTCTCTGAAGGAGATGCACACACCCCAACATCCATATCTATTATGGATATGTTTGCACACTGTGGAGATAGAGACACTCACTTTTGGCCTTAGCCAGAGGAGCCCTGGAAGCACCGTGGTTACAAGTCACGGAAAAGGCAGGAGTTCTGACGCACCAGGCGTTCCACAGAAGAACGACCGGGCTCTCCACCCCCATCAAGAGTCCCCTTAGGAAACCCGCAGGGGCGGTTCCACCCTGTCCCCCGGAGTCGCTGTGCGTCAGAACTGCCTCGCTGGGAGTGAGCTGTCCCTTAGCCAGGGGTCCTGGGTCGTTTTAAGCAAGAATCACCCCACTAGCAATGGTCCTGGCTTTTGCCTGAGGGTGCAGCAGTTAGAAGCACTCATCTGCGTTTAACCGCAAGACCCAGGGTCCGAGCCCTCCTGGTGGCTCCTCGGAAGAAGCGTCTGGTGGTCTGCTCTCACGCAGAGTAAGACAATGACAAATCCATCGCCTTCTCCTTGGCTCCACACACCTGGGTCCCCGCCGGACAGAGCCTTCAGCACCACTTTATCTGGTGTCAATTTGAGGACTGAGAGTGTGGGGGCGGAGTCTGGCCTGTCAATCTGGAGCTCTCCAGTGAGATCTCCGCGTGGGCGTGGGCTTCTCCTGAGCATTCTGGGAAATGCGGGCATTCCTTCTTGGAGAGAGACCCTGTCCTTTTTACTGACAACGCTCCCAGGGAGGTTTGCAGCTGACAAGGCACGTGGCGGCAAGCTGATAGACCCTGAGGCCCGGGAAGTAGAGGAGACACGTGGAGACCCCTGCCAGCGCTGAGATGCTGCTACCAACACCGGATCCAAAAACTTTTTACCCACTGGCCTGTGATTGTCCTGCCTCTGACGGCATCATAGCTTGTGCCTCATGAATCTGAAGAAGTCTTTGGAGACTGGTATCGGACGTCTGGGCTCCTATCAGACTTGTGGGCTTGGACAGGACTGGGTGGGGAGGCTTTCTCAATGTTCCATTCCTCTTGTCTATAAGCCTCTCCCTTACATACATACGTGTGTTTATCAAGTTGTCTCTCTAGTCTGCCCAGACTCACCCAGTCACTGTGTCATTCTGCTTTGGGTTGTGTGTTCCCGTGACATCGGAGGCTCTGTCACTGGCGTTTCAAATACCAGCAGGGTCACCCACAGTGAGAACAGACTACAAAGAAGGAATTGGCTCCCTATCTCTGAGAAATTAGCTGCTGAAAAGCTTATGGATGGCTTCTAAACACTCCTGGGTGTTTAACGACTTCATGCATAGAGGCAGGACATTGTCAGACTCAGCGGAGAAAGATGAACCGCTCTGGTGGGAAGACACTCAAGATACGACCGAGGAAGACCTGCCACCTCGAAGAGGAGTCGGCCACGAGGATGGGGATGGAACAGAGCTCTCAAACCTTCCTTTGCTCGTGGGCAGGGACAGAATGAGAGGAGACAGCTGCTGGCATCGATTCGTGATTGGCACTTGGGATGTACCAAGTATGAACCCAGGGAAACTTGAAGTCATGGAAAATGAAATGGAATAAAAAAAAATGGAATGGGATGCAGAAAAAGAATGGATGTTCCAGGTGTCAGTGAGCTGACATGGACTGGCCAGTTTGAATTGGAAAATCATCTGGTTTACAATGCTGGTAATAACACACACCAAAGGAATGGTGTTGAATTCATTATCAAAAAGGGTATTTCAAGACCCATCTGAAATTAGTGCTGTGTGTGATAGGGTAATGTCTAGCCTCAGACAAGGAAATCCAGTCAGTACTCATTTCACTCAGCTTTATGTTCCAAGCTCGAAAGCTAGTGATGCAGAAATTGAATTTTTTTTTGGGGGGGGGAAGCCATCACTGCCCTCTGGTGGGAGTAGGTGGCCCAGGCTTGCTCCTGGAGAGGTGCTGCTGGAGTTGAACTGCCATCCCAGTGGCTGCAGTTCCAGGCACAATCACAACATCACCGGGGCTCAGCCCCCTGAAGAATTCTTATATCATTATCAAATGTTTTTATTGGGGGCTCTTACATCTCTTATCACAATCCACACATGCATCCAGTATGTCTAGCACATTTGCACATACGCTGCATCATCATTTTCAGAGTATTATTTCCCCAATTGAGCCCCTAAGATCAGTTCCCCATTTCTTCCCCCGCCCTCCCCCACCTGCCTTCCCTCACAAACCCTTGATAAGTCATAGATGATTATTTTCATATCTTGCATTGTCCTCCGTCGCCCCTCACTAACTCTTGCATTGCTCATTCCCTTGGGATGAATTGACCCTTGTCATCAATTGATCCTTGTGATCAATTCCCCCTGTCTCCCCCACCCTCCCCTAATCCTCCTGGTATCACTACTCTCCTTGTTGACCCCGAGGGACTTATCTATTCTGGATTTCCTCTGTTGCGAGCTCTTATCTGTAGCAGGGTGCACATTCTGGTCAAATCCAATTTGTAAGGCAGAATTGAAGTCATGATCGTGGGTGAAGGAAGCACCAAAGCATGAGAAGAAAGTTGCATGTCTCATCAGTGCTATACTGCACCCTCACTGGTTCATCTCCTCCCTGTGACTTTTCTGTGAGAGGATGTCCAATTGTCTACAGATGGACATTGAGTCTCCACTCCATCTCCTTCCCACCCACCCCCCTCATTCACATTAGGTGCGAGTTTGTTCTGGGTCTTAGATGCCTGATACCTGATCCCATTGACACCTCCTGATCACACAGGCTGGTGTACTTCTTCCATGTGGTTTGTTTTTGCTTTTCAGGTACATGACCACTTGTTTATCTCCAAGACTTTAGGACCCCATATACTGTTGGGTGTTTTTACATTGGAATTGGGGTTTCTTTATTGCCATCATTGTCTTAGTTTCTTTGGTTGCTTCATCTTAGGATGCCTGTGGTTTTTGTATATATTGTTATTTCTGCAGGTCTATCTAGATAAGATGGGCTGGATGAACAGTCTGGAGGCTACAGTGACAGGATTGATGGTTGGTGGGGAAACATGGGAGTTAGGGAGGGGGGGAAAGGCAGTGGTGTTGACTGGCCCAGGGACAAGGAAATAACAAGAGAATCAAAATCAGTGACAAGGTGGGTGTGAGGGACACAATAGGGATTGACCAAGAGTAATGTAACAGAGAGAAAATACTGAAACCCAAATAGAGACTGAGCAAGATAGAGAGACAAGAGGAAAGCAAAAGAAAATAGAGGGAAGAACTGGGTGATAAAGGGTACTTATAAGGGTCTAAATACAGGCATGTACATAGGTGAATACATTTATATAGGATAATGGAGAAATCAATCAACATGTATAGGGTTAGTATCAGGACAGCAGATGGGCATTGGACCTCCACTCAAGTTCTTCCTCCATGCAAGAACTTTGTTCTATTAAATTGGCATTCCATGATCCTCACCTTCCCGACACAATCACTGAAAACTAATGTGTGCATAAGCAAAGGTGGTGAAGAAAACAGAAGGTGCACGGCTATCAAAAGATGTAGTATCTGGGGTCTTAAAGACTTGAAAGTTGGGCTGAGCCAAAGTGGCATAAGAGGTTGAGTGCGGGACTGCAACCCGCAGGCTTGGCGGTTCAAATCCAGCAGCGGCTCTCAGGAGCAGCACTGGGTAGCTCTCACGACCACCAGAGGCAGTGATGCCCCAAAACAAAACAAAACAAAACAAAAACCAAAAAAAACCCCAAAATGACTTGAAAGTAAAAAAGCAGCCATTTAGCTCAGAAGCAACAAAGTCCACATGGAAGAAGCACACCAGCCTATGTGACCACCAGATATCCAAGGCATCCAGTGTCAGGTATCAAAGAACTAAAAATTGCATCATTATAAAGGAGGGGGAGTACTAAGTGGGGACTCAAAGTCCATTAACAGGTGAAGCGACATCCCCTTACAAGGGGTCGCAGAGAGGAGTGGAGTCAATCAAGGTGCAGTGTAGCAACAATGAACTATGCAACTTTCCTCTAGTTCTCAAATGCTTTCTCCCACCCACTATCATGATCCCAGTTCTACCTTACAAATCCAGCTAGACCAGGGGATGTACACTGGAGCCAGAAACATGGGGAATTCAGGATAGATGATCCCTTCAGGACCACTGGTATGTGTAGTGATACTGGGAGGATGGAGTGGAAGGGGGGGAACCAATTGCAGGGAATCTACTTATGACCTCTCTGGAGACCGGACAGCACGAAAGTGGGTGAAGGGACACATTGGACAGAGTATGAGATGAAAAAGTAAAACAATGTGTAAATTATGAAAGGTTCATGGGGGAGGGGAATAGGGAGGGAGGGAAGATATGGGGAGGTGGTACTGGGGGCCTCAGTGGAGGGAGGATGTTTCTGGGGGTGATGATGGCAGCAAGTGTGCAAATGTGGTATACATGCAATTGACATATGTAATGATCAAGATGGGCGTTGCATGAGCCCCCAATAAAATGATTTATTTTTAAAAAATGAACCCAGAAAGATGATATATCTTGGGATAGCCGGGCACCATCAGCTTTATTCATCACATTTGCTTCTGCATCCAATTGGGTTCATTAATTGTGTTGGAAAGGTGAACATCACAGAATACCAGATTATAAGAACAAAGTGTTCTTGTGTTGAGGAAGCACTTGAGTCAAGGCCCAATGTCCATCTGCAACCTTGATTCTTAACATATAGATATGAGTACATAGTTCTATCCCCCTCTCATTATATACATATACACATACACACACATATGTACATGGCTGTATTTAGACCTCTATAAATGTCCTTGGTCTCCTGGTTCTTTCCTCTATTTCCTTTCACTTTTTCTTGTCCCACCATCATGTCTGGCCTCATTCGGGTTTAGTCATACCTCACCACTATATTGCTCTTGATTAAGCCCCGCTAGGCAGCCTACGCCCTTCTCTCCATTGAGTTTAGTTCATTTGTTGTTCCCTTGTCCCTGGGTTGGTTCCCCCACCCCCTTCCTTTCTCCCACTTCCCCTTCTTTGGTATCACCCCAGAACCATCAGTCCCATTCTCTTCATCTCCAAATTAGTTACCCCGTCTATCTTATCTACACAGACACGCAGATACACTAAGAAAGGTTGAGAATCACTGCTATAGATAGTTCAAGGCCTGTTTGTGGGCCTTTATGAGGGTTTGCCAGTCAAGTCTGATGGGGCACCACACTCCGTCTCCAAAGTATGTTTGGTATTTCCCGGGGATTTCATCACTTTGCTCCCCTTGCTGCTCTGTGGCGTGCCCTTAGTGCTTTGCCCCAGTGGGCTGGGGTCGGTTCAGGCACTGTTCCTGCACATTGTCTCCAGCATTGTCCCTCATTGCACTACGGTTCAGTGAGGGACAGCGTGCGTCATGTAAGGACAGCCCTGTGGTTCTCTCTGTGCGTTGTCTGCTCTAAGCAGGAATATTGGTCCTTGGGGTGAGGTGACCCAGGACGCCCTCCCCCTTCCTCAACTAAACTCAATTTTGATTCTCTAAAATTGAAGAATGCAATTTTTCCATTGAATCCAACTGTTTCCCATTGGACATTTATCCAAGAGGCATGTGGTCACATTGGTAATTATTATCATCGGAATGCAAACGTTGGGATTAAAGAGGAAAGGACAACAGTTGGAAAGTACAGTCTGGGTGATAGAAATGAAGTTGAAGATAGGATTATAGACTTTTGCAAGACCAATGACCTGTTCACCACAAACTCCTTTTCCAACAACACAAAATGGGATTCTCCAGGTGGGATGCACAGAAAAGAAACTGATGACACCTGTGGAATGAGAGGACGGTGTCGCTCGTGTCAGTATCTAAAACCAGGCCAGGGGTCGACTGTGGAACAGACCACCAACTGCTCATCGGTAAGCTCTGGCTGAAGCCGAGGAAAATGAAAATAAGTCCACAAGAGTGGAAACAGGACCTTGCGTCTATTCCCCCTGAATTTCAAGAGCGATCTGCTGCATTGAACACGGATGATAGAAGACCTGATGTGCACTGGAATGGCATCAGGAACATCCTCTATGAAGACATCAAAAGGTCCTTAAACTGAGGAGCTTATCTCAAGGGTTCAAGTGGGAAATATTTGGGAATGAAGATGGCAACATGTGTACAAATATGCTTGATACAGATGATGTATGAAATGTTATGAGAGCTGTAAGAGGCTCCAGTAAAAATCACTGGGGAAAACAAAAACAAAAGGACCTTAAGCTAAGAGAAGAGAGAGAAAGGAAAGAGCAAATAGATATCAGAAGAGACTCTGAAATGTGCTCTTAATCACAGAGTAGCAGGGACAAGTGGAAGAAAGGATGACGTCAAAGAACTGACTAGAGAATTCCAAAGGGCAACTCAAGGAGACAAACTCAACTATTCTATCAAAAACGTGCAAAGACCTACAGTAGAAAACCAGAAAGGAATATACCATAAACCGGCTGAGCCCCGGTAGCATCGTGGTTGAGTGCGGGACTGCGGCCGACTGGCTTGGCGGTTCTAATCCCGCAGCAGCAAGGCTGGGCCTCCCACTCCCACCAGAGGGCAGTGATGCCTAAAAAAAAAAAAAAGAATACCATAAACCAAAAGAACTAAAGAAAAAACTCAAGTCTTGAGTTGCAGCAAGGAAAAAGCCTAGGGTAAACATATTGAATGATGCAGTAAGCAACAAAAGAAGGTGGGAAAGACTACACAGTCACTGTATACCAAAAAGAACGAGTCAACAGTCCACCACTTCGAGACGCTGCACTGATGCATGAGCCCCAAACGAGATTCCAGGCATTGATGGGTTATCAACTGGAACCTCCCGTCAAGCTGATGAAGCCCTTGTTTGTCTATGCCAAGAAATTTGGAAGACCGTCACTTGGCCAACTGATCGGAAGAGTTCCATTTTTGTGCCCATTCCAAAGAAAGGTGGCCCTACAGAAGGCTCAAATTACAGAACAACATCACCGGTATCACATACGAATACAATTTCCCCGAACATTATCCAACAACAGCTGCAGCATGCAAGGACAGGGAGCTGCCAGAGGTTCAGGATAGATTTGGAAGAGGACGAGGAATAAGGCATATCGTTGCTGACATCAGGTAGATCTTAGCTGGAAGCAGAGCGTGTTTACCAGAAGGACGTTTACTTGTGTTTCATTGACTGGGTGAAGGCATTAAACTCTGTGGATCATCACGAACGATGAACAGCCTTGAGGAGAATGGGAATCCCAGAACACTTCGTTGTGGAATCTGTAGTTGGATCAAGAGGCAGGGGTATGAATAAAACAAGGTTTAAAAGTATGGAAGTGTCGAGGGGAGGGGAAGGGGGGAAATGAGGAGCTTACCCCAAGGGCTCAAGTAGAAAGCAAATGCTTTGAAAATGATGGCAACAAATGTACAAATGTGCTTGACACAATAGATAGATGGGTGGATTGTGATACGAGTTGTGGAGGGGGAAAGAAGAGCTTACACCAAGGGCTCAGGTGGACAATATTTGGAAATGAATATGGCAATATGTGTACAAATATGTTTGATACGGATGATGTATTGAGTGTCATAGAATGGTAAGAGCCCCTAATAAAATCATTGGGGAAAAAAACAACATAATTAACAGCAAATAGATACGTAATAAAATTTTTAAAAAAAGAGTTGTACAGCCCCCAATAAAGGAATTAAAAAAAAAAAAGAGTTGTGTCCTATCACATACTCATTCAATCTGTGTGCTGAGCAAACCATCAAAGAAGCAGAATTATATGAAGAAGCATGTGGAGGTGGAAGGAGGCTCCTGAACAAGCTGGGATTTGCAGATGACGCCACCTTGCTCGCTGAAAGTGAGGAGGGCTCTTGCTGATGAAGATCAAGGCTTTCTGTGTTCAGGGCGGACTCCATCTCAGTGTAAAGAAGACCAGAAATCTTCACAACCGGACCATTAATGACGTCTTGTTAAGTAGAGAAAAGATTAAATTGTCGAGGGTCTCATCTTGCTTGGATCCATAAGCAATGCTCCTGGAATAGCAGTCAAGGGATAATCGGTGCATTGCGTTGGGTAAATCTGCTGCAAGCGGGTGATAGTGAGGACGAAGGTGCGCCTGACCCAAGTCGCGGCATTCTCCATTGTATCATATATACGCCTGTGAAAGTTGGACTTGATGAAGAAGACTGAAGAACGGTCGATGCACCGGAACGATGGTGTTGGCTAAGAATATCGAAAGTACCGTGGCACTGCCAAAAGAACAAACAAATCCGTCGTGGAAGAAGTATCACCAGAATGCTCCTTAGAAGCAAGGATGGCAAGACTTCATCTCATGGACTTTGGACACATCAGGAGAGACCAGTCCCTGGAGAAAGACATCGTGCTTGGGAGAGTGGAGAGACAGCAAGGAGGAAAGCCCTCAGCACACTGGGACAATGAGCTCAGAAATAAGAGCAATGGTGAGGACGGGACACTCACAGGTGGTGTTTCTCTCTGTTGTACACGGTGCCTATGAGTCGGGACTGACTGGACGGCAGCTAATATCCACCACAGTCTTGATCACAGCTTGCTCCCCTCATAGCTGTTGGTGACTTCAATTGACTGGCGGGTCCCTTAGCCGTGGAGCAGTGAGCCAGTGCAGAGTGGCAGGAAGGCAGCCGCCTAGGGAACCCTCTGGGGCTGTTCCGTTCTGTAGTAATGCCTGGGATTGCTGGGACCTGGAATCGATCCGTGGGCTCCAGACCTCAACGAAAGCACAGTTACAGGAAGATCTGTGTCTGTTCGGGGCAGTATCATCTTCACCCTCATTTTCTCCATCACCATCATCCTCTTCATCATTTTCACCTTCATCTTCATCATCCTCATCCCCCTCATCTTCTTCATCATTGTCACCATCATCTTCTCCACCACCCTCATCTTCATCACCATCATCTTCTCCACCACCCTCATCACCATCCTCTTCATCATTTTCACCATCATCTTCATCATCCTTATCACCCTCATCTTCTTCATCGTCACCATCATCTTCTCCACCACCCTCATCACCATCATCCTCTACACCACACCATCATCTTCTCCACCACCCTCATCACCATCCTCTTCATCATTTTCACCATCATCTTCATCATCCTCATCACCGTCATCCTCCATCATTTTCACCATCACCTTCTCCATCATCATCTTCACCACTATCATCTTCTCCATCATCCACATCACCATCCTATCATTCATCATTTTCACCATCATCTTCTCCATCACCACCATCTTCTTCATCACCATCAGGTTCATCATCTTCTCCATTTTATATCACCTACCTCACCGTCACCATCCCACCATGATCATTACAGCAGCACCTCGCCCAGAACAAGGCCCGGTCCACATGAGCGGACACCATCACACAGACCCAGGCCTCACACTACACAATGCATCTTCCCTCCCTAGGGTGTGAGCACTACAGGTCTCTCTAATTGGGGGCAGGGGGGGTGCTGTGACTCTCACTCAGGGTTCAGAGGGCCTCGGGTGCAGATCCCCGGTGGCCTCTGATCGGGGAGGTGACCGATGTGTGGCCCTGTTTGTGTGTTCTTCTCCTTCTGGGTAAGAGGCCTCCATTAATCTCCCCCTGCCTTGGCTTGGGGGTCAGGTTTCGGGGCCCCGGGCAGATGCTGTCCAGAGTAGCCCTGTTGGCTTAATCCTCAGGGCTCCCGAGTCTGTCCTTAGAGGAGAGAACAACAGGCTTGCTGAGGTCACCATCTGTGCGGTCTCATTCTAAAATGCTGTGAGGGCGGCAGGAGGGAGACAGGTCTCTATAGTAACGGTGAGGAGGGGAGTGTGTGTGTGTGTGTGTGTGTGTGTGTGTGTGAGAGAGAGAGAGAGAGAGAGAGAATCGTGCGCTTGTGTGTGTGAACGAGGTAGAGAACAGAGAGATGAGATAGAATCACTCCAGACTCCTCTCTCTAGACCTCTTTTTTCTTTCTCCTGCTGTGATGGGCTATTAATTAAGACTCATTGCTGCCTTATTATCCCCGGAGATAATTAGCTGCTGCTTGTAACCGGAGTCTCTGAGGGACTTTCTCTGAAGAGGCTCCTTGGCTGCTGCCCGCCCACACCTGTCCTTCCCCAGAACGCAGGCCCAAGTTGCAGGGTCTGGCGTGCAGAGTGGGGCCTCGTGGAAACAAAGGGGGACACGTGAGTGATGCCCGGAGTCCCCGCAGGCAGGCAGGATGAATCCCCCCACCCCAGGGTCAGGGCCTGGCACCCTGTGAACGGTGAGTGAATGCACCCACAGGGGCTCCCCGAGGGCAGCAAACGGATACACGGATACTCGCCTGAAGGTTGATGGTTCCAATCTACTCAGAGGTGCCTCTGAAGAAAGGCCTGGCGATCTTTCCCCTTTCTGGGGAAAGGTGAAAACGGCCATGGAGAACCCATCAGGGGCCCACCTGGAACCTTCATGCTCCACAGTGAGGGGGAGGCTCGGCCCCAAGAGGACCTAGTCCATGGTGGGCGCACCGTCCACCAGGGTCTGCCGAGGAAAGGAAGGAGGAAGCAAGGAGCTGGTGGACCGTAAGGGCTCGATGACTCGCTGCTCAGCAAAGGATGGGGAAAACGAAGAGCAGGTTCAGAGCTGGTGCCTGCTTAATGCCTGCTGGGGAACGGGACAGTACAGCAGGCAGTCTATTAGTGAGAGAAGGAAGGAAGGAAGGAGCTGGTATGCAGCTGGAGCTCACTTAATGTTTCCTGGGGAAAGGAGGGGGAAAGCAAAGACCTGGTATATAGTAGGCGCTCAATTAATGTCCGGCAAGAGAATGACTAAGGCAAAGGGCCGGTATGCAGTTAGAGCTCACTTAACATCTGCGGGGGTTGGGGGGGAAGGAGTAAAGCAAAGAACTGGTATGCAGTAGGTGCTCAATTAATGACCGGCAGGCGAATGAATAAAAGCTGGTATGCGGTCGGCACTCCATGCCTCCCAAGCAAAAGGAAGATGACAGTGAGGGGTGGGCAGGCCCTCAGAAGCAGGCGGAGAGGTACGAGGACGAGGAGCAAGCATTCCCCAGCCCAGAGGAAGAGAAAGCCTTCCCAGACCACTGTCGTCCGGCTCCAGACGCCTGACCATCAGAGTCTGCTCCTCCCAAAACATGAACATGCTTCCTGCCACTCGACCTGGGTCACCTCTCTCCGCCTCTCGTTTTAGATGGAGCCTTCCCTGCTTTGTCCCTCTCTCCTCGGCCTGGGGGTGAGGGGGGGGAGGTCTGGCTATTCCCCTGACTTCCCGTGCCCCCTCCACTCCAGGTTTGCCATGGTGAGCTGTGCTGGCCGATCTTGTCAACCAGGCTTTCTATGCAGGGTTAGGCCATGTTCTTCTGGGTAAGTTGGGTGGGGGGTGGGGGGGGAGGGGGATCCTGTATTCGGCAGGGTTCTCTAGAGACACAAAAGCAGGACAGGGATAATTATATACATGCATAAAGTTTATATAGCGCAAAAGAATATAACAGCAAATTGGTCCACACAGCGGTACGGCGAGCTCAGTTCAACTCACTTTCGTGGGCGGGTTAGTATAGTGAAGCCAGGGAAGCAGGCAGTAAGTGGGAGGTGTGATGTGGAGGCGTGGCAGAGCCCAGTCATGCCGCGTGGCAGAGCAGGTCGCAACGGAGCCTGGTGGTGGAGTGATGCCAGGGGCTGGCTGGAGATGGGAGCCTGGAGTGGTGGCACAAAGAGTGGCGTTGGCCCACAGGCAGCAGACACAGCGAGGTGGGGCGGTACCATGGCGTGGGACCGTGATCCGAAGTCCACAGATGGCTCGGCCACATGGAACAAGGCCCTACACAGCCCACACGTGATGGGCCAGCTAGATCAGGCACTTTGCTGGCCCGACCACCAGGGAGCGAGCATGGAGAGGATTCCCAGGGCCCTCCTTGAGAGCAGGCCACGCCCACAAGGAGGTAACCTCAGGCTGTGACCTGACTGACAGGTTAGACTCTACCTACACTTCTCTAGATCAACTTGACGTGAAATGACGCAGCTACCACCAGCACTGTTATATAGAGAAGGTCACCTTGTACATTTAATAGGAGGGGAAGATACAGCACATTTATTAGATGGGTTTTTTTAAGGTTAGTAAGACCAGGCATTGAGGCCAGGAAGCAACAGGAAACTCCTCTCCACGGCTGTTGGGAATTCAGGCTAGTGCAGTCCTTGGCAAACAAGACTGAGAAGTTTCTTATAAAGTCAACACACACACACACACACACACACACACACACCTATCCTCAACCCCACTCTTCGGTCGTGAAGTTAAGTAGTGAACCCTTAACCAGAAGACCAATGGTTCAAAGCCACCAGTTCAGAGAGACCTCAGAAGAAAGGCCTGGTGGGCAGCTTCCCAGAGGTCACCCAGCCTTGAGACCCTATGAAGCTAGATGGTGCCCAACAGCGGCCAGGAACGCCGTAGGAAGTTCTACTTGGAGTGATGAAAAATGTGGGTTAAAAACTCACATTCAAGTAGACCGCGTTTGAAAGGATGTTGTTTCTTAGCACCGTCAACCACAAGAGACCAAGAGGGTGGATCTGCCCAAGGCCACCAAGACGGGGAGTAAGGAAGGTGGGCATGCAGGGGCTGGAGAGGATGGGGGAGTGGTAATGCATGATGAGGGTGGCAGACGGTTCTGTGGATTATGGCTGTAGGAGCTACAAAAAGGAAAGTGAGCCTGCAAGGCCAGCTTTCACCTGAAGCATGAGAAGATGCACACACACACACACACACACACGCACATTATGGACACGGTTCTGTTCCGCACTTGTGGGATCACTTGTGTGAATCAGAATTGACCTGATGACAATGGATTAGTTAGTTAGTATCCACTCCTAGGTCTTTGCCCTAGAAAAATTAAACCTGCCCATGAAGGATTATATAGCAGATGTATTCCTAACCTCCCCAACTCCTCAACTATCTGTCTTTGTTATCTAGGAGCCGCTGTGGCAAAGAAAAAAAAAACTCCACAATGGGGAGGGGAATCCCCCTTCTCTTACAGTCTAGGAGATTACGAGTTCAAATTCAGGACTCCAGATGTAGCAGAAGGCATCCTCTCTGTCTGTCTGCTCTGGGAGACGGTCCTTGACATCAGACTCCCCTTGACTCTAGGATATTCTCGGCACAGAGACTCTGGGTCCCGGGGAATGCACTGGCTCTTCTGCCTTGGTGGCAGGAGGCCCCTCTCTGCTCCCTTGCTTAGTCTCTTTTGTATGTCAGCAGCAATGCATTCAGGAGCTTCACCGTTGCCTACAATCTTTATGGAAGCAGCTCCGGGGACTTTCTTCCTGGGTGACCCCAATTGTCTTAAAGCACCGACCTAACCCTGAAGATTGTATCCTGTTCCGTGCATATCGCACGGGTCGGGGGTTTCACAAGGCAGAGGATAATTACATCGTGTCCCCCCACGGGTTGCAATTACATAAGAAGAAGAATCGTGGCCAAGCCACGTTGACACATGCTACTGATTTATTGTGGGAGGGGAGGGATGCGATTCAAGCCATAGCCCAGCCCAAATGCCCTCGACAGGGGGACGGGTGGAGCCAGCACTTGTTCATCCCTACGACGGAATGCTTACTGCTCAGCGACCAAAGGAACACATCCCTATTATGTACAACAGCCTGGATGCAGACACAAAAGACCGGCTGTTCCACATTAAAGACATCCCGGAAAACGTAAGGATCGCGAGGAGGGGGTGGCTACCAGGGTTGGTGGGCGAGGAGAGGGGATAGACTAAAGGAAGCCCCAGGGGGTTTGGAGAGCCACGAAGGAGTTTGGGGTCCTTATCATGAGGACTAGAAGTTTGTCGACATTCATAAAACTGTGAGACCGAGAAGAGACGCATGGGGGTGGTTGAGAGGGGGTGTCAAATTGGTCCCACTTCAGGGTGACCGGATGTCCAACCGAAAAAGTCACTGCCCACTCCTGCGTCATCTGCAGAATGGCTGTGATGTCTGAGCCCAGACATCCATCCATCTCACGGAGAGGCCCCGTCTTTGTCACTGCCCCTCTACTTGACAGAGCACACTGTCCTTCCCCAGGGACTGGTCCCTTCTGCCAACACGTCCAAAGTACCCAAGACCAAGCCTCTCCATCCTTGACTCTCAGAAGCCTTCTGGCCAGACTCCTTCCAAGACAGATCTGTGTATTCCTTTGGCCGTCCACAGAATGTCCACCGTTCTTCCACCAGCAACTTTCCTTCAAAGGCATCAGGCCTCCTTCAGTAGCCCTGAGTTGAGGTCCAGCTTTTATATGCAACTGGAGATAGGGCGACTTTGAATCACCCGTGGCTTGATGGCGGTGAATTGAGATGGTCCTGCGTGTACATTAACCCCGAAGGCACACGCGTGTCGAAAACACTGACTGCCCTCCTGTCGTGGCTCCCCACGAAGGGTGCAGAGCCGGGCTTCACTCTTTACCCAGCAGTTTGCCAGGACTTTCTTCCGAGGTGCTTTTAGTTCTGCTTGGGCCACCCACCCTTAAAGACGAGAACGCTCACTACCCCAGAGTCGATTCCCTCCTCAGTGAACCTCTCACGTACACTCGAACTGCCCTCTTTGGGTTTCTGAGGCTTGAATAAATCTTTACAGGATCAGACAGCCTCGCCTTTCTCCCGCACCGCAGCTGGTGGACACGAACTCTCTTCTGAAGGATAAGCGCTTCCCTTCAGCTCTCAAATGGTCCCTTGATTTGAGATAGGCCCACCGCCCTCGTGTCCTTGTGCCCCTGATCGATCTGTCAGCGGTTTGGCTGAGAATCAAACCCCAGGATGAGCTTCCTTCTGGTACTGAAGGGTGAGAAAGAGTTACAGCTTCAGGGGTTCCAGGAGTCTTTCTCTGATCTGTCAGAGTGGTCGTTATTTGGTGGAAAATTTTTTTTTGGTGGGGGCACATCACTGCTCTCTGGTGGTGGGAGTAGAAGGCCCAGCCCCACTGCTGGAATTGAACCTCCGTCCCAGTGGGCCGCAGTCCCATGCACAACCACTACAACACCGGGGCTCAGCCCTTTTGGTGGAAATTTTGAGTGTGGCTTTTCTCCGACTCTATCCAGGACCTTCTAAAAAGACCCCTGTCTGGGCAGTCTTGAGAAAAAGCTGGGCACCGTCGTATTCTTCTGGCCTTGGGGTTTTTGAGGCTGAAACAGTGCCTGCTGATCATTCAAAGTCACTCAGGAAGCTAAGACACCATCCCAACTCCCACCCTCGTGGCCTCTGCGGCCAAAGTTAAGACTGTCAGGTCCTCTCCAGAGCTTGTGCAAGCTGGCAGGAGAAAGTGGAACTCCATCCTTCTGCCTGGAGAAGAAGGAAGGCAGGGACCAGCGGCAGTCAGGAGTGTGGGTGGTGGAGCCCTGCACCAGAGCCAGATCCGCGTCTGACCACAGACACTGCCTTCCAGGTGGCCCTGGGCTGTTACGTCGCTTCTCTGTGCCTCCATTTTCTCATCTGCAGAATGGGGGCAGTCACTGTAGCTATTTCCTGGGCTTTCTCCCAAGACCTCCGTGGCACCGGACATAGAGAGAATTTGGGAAATAGGTTGGATGGAGTGAAAGACTATGGCCGGGGTCTCCTGTGTGGCCTGAGGCCCTTTCCACTCATCTAGTCCTGGATGACCAGCTGCTGCCCACCCTCTGATGGCATTTCCCATCAGTCCCTCTGGAACCGTACTGGGCCAGTCTACTTCCCGAGACCTCTCTCAAAGTGCTCAAAGGCAAAGATGTCACAGGGAGGACGAAGGTGCGCCTGACCCAAGCCATAGGCGCTTCCATCACCTCCTATCCCTGGGGAAACCAGACAGCGACTAAGGAAGACCAGAATGATGATGCTGGTGAGGAATATTGATGACCACCACGGATGGCCAGAGAAGGAAACAAATCCCTTTTGGAAAGAGTGCCGTCAGAACGCTCCTCAGAAGCAAAGATGCCGAGACTTCGTCTCATTTGCTTTGGACGTGTTTATTGGGAGGGACCAGTCTCTGAGGAAGACATGCTTGCTAAACTGCATGATCAGTTGGGTGCAGGGTGGGGCAGTGCTTTGTTCTGTTGTGCAGAGGGGTGTTATGGGTCAGCGCCGACTCAGTGGAGCCCAGACAGCACAGCTCTCTGAGGAGGGGCTCCTACTGACCCCCACATCCCAGCGAAGGAAAGGGAGACCCAGAGTTTCCAGTGCTCCCCAGGATTCAAGACACGGAGAAAGAAAGCCTGGATGTGAACCAAGGATCGCTTAAGGGGTGAGGCACACGGCCGGCACTCGGCAGACGAACCTCCACGTTGGTGGTTCAAGCCCACGAGGCTGTGCAGCGGAAGAAAGGCCTGGCCACCGTCCTGCATAAAGATCACCACCCAGAACGCACTGCGGAAGCAGTGCCGGTGCCTTAACACAAGGGGCAGTCGTGAGTTAGCACGGGTCCAAGGGCTGCAGGGTTGACTTTTGCTTGAGTTCATTGTTTTCCGGCTCGGAACCCACCTGACCCAGTCTGGCCACACAATGCACTGAGCGGTGGGCTGGGTTTTGAACCTGCTAAGATTCGGTTAGAGTCCTGGCTCCTCTGCAGACCTCCGTTCCCCCGCACTCGAACTAGATTTAAATATTCTGAACGGCAGAGGGGATGGGGAGAAGCAGGTGCCAGTCAGGGTTACAGATGGAGAGCTCTGAGATCCAGAAGGAAGTAGGACCAGGTGAGGGGACTCCGGACCGGACCAACCGGCACCTGTCAGCCCTCCCCGCCCTCAGAAATCCCCTTTGAATTGCTCCAGGTTCCGAACAACACTCTAGCCATCCAGAGTAGAACTTCCCCGCGGGATCTGCAAGGCTGTCAGTGCTGATGGAAGCGGATTGCCCCATCTCCTTTCCCGCAGCGGCAGCGAGGTGAGGGTCGAATCGCCAGCCTTTCCACCGGGCCACCGGTCGCTTTAGCCGCTGCGACACTAGCGCTCCATCGACCCTGTTGGGGGGGGGGGGGGAACATGATGCCGGACTTTTATTCTGAAGCCGAGGCCACAACCCATGAGGTAATCTTTGGAGCTGCATTCCAAAGCCCAAGTCCCATTGGCGGGCTGGCGGAGTCCCGCCCACGATTCCCGGAGCCCCGCCCTCATCAAAGCTCTTAAAAGCGCGCGCCGCTGCCTCGGCAGCCACGGGTCACCTGCCTCGCGGAACTGGTCTGGCAGCACAGGTGAGGTTGACGGCATCCACGGCGTGGGAGGGGGCCGTCTTGGAGGGGTGAGGTGTGAGGGACTCTGAGCCCCGGGTGGGTTTGAGGTTGGTTTGCACCTTTGCAGAGAGCGACGGAGACGGCGCGATCTGGCGGTGTGGACCGCGGCGATCCCCGCGGTGGGCTACCTGGGAGGTAAGTCCTAAGGTCTAGCCGCGGGGCGGGGGGGGGGAGGAAGAGCTGGGTTCCTCTTGGCCACTGGGCTAACGCTGGAGGAAGAAATGGGGAGGGGGTGGCCAAGAGCCGGAAGAGCTCAGAACGACGGCGGAGGGGAGGGGGGAGAAAGGGAGGGAGGGGAGGGAGCGGGGGCAGAAAGAGCCAGAAAGCGTTTAAGTTTTCTTCAGCACCACCGAAGCCGCGGACAGCTCTCCCCGGACGCAGGCGAGCGACGGCGCTTCGTTTCAGCACCGAGTCTCCGGACAGCTCCCGCGTGAACTCCCACCAGGCT
This sequence comes from Nesogale talazaci, assembly GCA_004026705.1. Taxonomy (NCBI): domain Eukaryota; kingdom Metazoa; phylum Chordata; class Mammalia; order Afrosoricida; family Tenrecidae; genus Nesogale; species Nesogale talazaci. The sequence continues at coordinate 37,883 of PVJH01005808.1, forward strand.
GGCCAGGAGCGGGGACGGAAGGGATGCCCTGGCTCCTGGAGACCTGGCCCTCAGTTGACGAAGGCTTGGAACCTCTGATTTTCCAGGTGAGCAGGTAAAAGGAAAGAAATGCACCCATCTAAGCCTGTATTTCCCAACAGGTAAAGATAGCCAATTGGCAGGACCATCGTGAGGGGGCTAGAGGAGGAGTGTCGTTCTTGGCGCGCCCCCCCCCCCACACCTTCCTGCCAGATACAGTGTACTAAGCATTTTACATACACCATACCGTGCCATCTTCCAACATGAGGTTACAGGTGTGACTGCCCAGGTGAATCCAGGGAATGGAGGCAGAGAAATAGCTCATCTTCCACAACGCTGACCCTGCTTCTGGAGAGGGGAGTAGGGGGTGGGGACCAGGAATGGGAGAGCGAAGACCATTGTTTCCACTTGGCTCAGTGGCGGGGTGCGAAGAGGGCCTCAGGTAAAGAGGCAGAGAAGATGGAGAAGCCGCTATGGTCTAGTGCTGTGTGGAAGACTAGTGATTTTGTTGTTCTGATATACCATGACAACAAGTCACAGCCGGCCTCACAGCGTGGACTCCTGTCGACGAGAGACGCCGGACTAGCAAGGGTCCAGCCTGGGAGTCGGGGGTGGGGTGGGGGGTGAGCTGGCCTGCCAAATAAAAGATGGGAGGTTTCCGTCCGCACCGAGATGCCTTACATCTGCTTCAAGAAAAAATAAAAAATAAGCAAAAAACATTAGCCACTGAATTCCTGTGGAGTCTCGTTCTGCTCTGATATAGAACAGATTATCATGAATAGGCACCATGATAATGACACAATTCAATGACAACGTGTGTGTGTGTGTGTGTGTTCTCTACCACCAACATACAGTCAAGTGACAAGCATAGTGCTGGATCAAGCACTCAAATATAAGACCCAGAGATACAGAAGAAAAATTCGACTTTCAGACCTGGGCTACAGAATCCCAGAAATCCAACCAGGGGTTGGAGCTAGCACCTCTCCCAGATCAGGGTTTGGGTTTGACCTCCAGGCAAGTTCCAGAAATGCCTTTTTCCCTCCCCTCCCCCCATCAGCTTTTCACAATCACTCAGGGCAAGGGTGTGCTTGTGCCTGGGGCATCAGAGAGATTCACCGCCCCCCCCTCCTGCCAATCAGGGCACAGCCATTCCCTGCCTCCCACCCGCTGCCCCATGGAGATCATTCCAGAGTTAGGGCATGTTCTCATTGTCTGTTCCCACAAGGCTGCCTGGGCCTGTCCCCCAAGTCTCATCTCATCATGTTTTCTACATGCCCGCCCTCATCGCCTCCCCCCCACCCCACCCCAAACGTCAAGTCTGGCTATACATCCTCACAGGCCCACCACGTTTTCTCCCTGGCACTCAGCCTGAGCCTCTGCTGTGTCACCTGCTGATGTGTGGCTCCCCCGTCAAACAGTAGGCTCCTCGTGGGCAGCGTCTGTTTGTGCTTTCCTGCTGTGTCCCCAGGGCCTGGCACACAGTGGGCACTCAATACATGCCCGCTGGATCAATAAAGTATAAACCCACACGTAGACCCGTGTGGGCTGATGTCTCTCTGTGTGTGCATTTCACACACACAGGACGCCCCCCTTTGGCTTGGGGGCCCCCCACAGAGACACCATCATAGGGTGGCATTGACTGCAGGTGTTTCTTGGGGAGGGGCAGGGGTATAATTAAATTTGTGGACACTCCAGGGTTGGCCAACCCACGTACAGCCCCAGGAGAGAGGCAGGCTCATTTAATTAGCAATTATGGGACATTGATTCCTCATTAGCTCCTTCCTCGGCCCTGGACAAATGGAGTCTCCCTTTCCCTCAAAGGGCTGCCTCCGTGACACCCTCATGAGACACCTAGAGGCCAGAGAGAGAGCCCTGGGGGCGCAGCAGTTAAGCACCCGGCTGCTAATGGAAAAAGTGTCAATTCAGACCCAGCCAGGGCCTCAATTGGGAAATGACCAGATGGCCTGCTACCCATCAAGATGCCTCCCAGGGCACGTCTACTCTGCCCCCAGGGTCTCTGAGTTAGCATTGACCAGGGAACACCCAGCCACCAAATGCCAGAGACGCTTGGGGACCAGGACAGGGAGTAACCCCAAGGGTGGCAGAGTTTCCAGCATGCTTAGCCTCACCCCTAGAAATAAGCATCCATCATCAGAAAGGAAAGGTACCCAGAAACTGCCCTTTGGGATGCCCTGTCCATAAGAGGAGGCTCTGTGGCGGATTCTCTGTGACATCTCGTGAGGGTCCCCACACGAAGACCCCCTCCTCAGCAGTTACAAGCACTCAATCCACCAGACGCTCAGCTGGCCTCTCCCTCCAGGTCCCCACCCCATCCGCCCCCCATCCACACCCTCACCTCCACAGCGCCCCTCCGCCCCGCCCAGGAAACCCCTCTGTTCAAATGCATCCTATCTTACCCAGCCCTGCAGCCTCCATCCCTGCCTGCCTGCCCTCACAGCCTCGCCCCTCCAACCCCTCCCCTTTTCCCCCTCCTTCCCCAGCCCCACATCCAGAAGGTTCTTTCTAGCAAGCACTTCCAACCAGACACCTCGCTTGCCTTCAGGGCTTTCAAACCTCACCACTGTCTGCACTACCAAGAGCCCTGGAGGCCCTGGGTTGCCTAACACGTGTGGAAGGTTCGAACCCCATCCAGGGGCCTCTCTGTGGGAGAAAAGACCTGGCGTGGCTCTTAAAGGGACCAACGTCTAGGAAAACCTATGGGCACAAGCTGAACGAACTGCAAGGTCCACAGTTCAAAACCACCATCCGCTTTCTGGAGGAAAAAACGAGGCTAACTACTGTCATAAAGAGTCACAGCCTGGGAAGCCCACAGAGCCACTTCTAGCCTCTCCTGTAGGGTCTCTGGCAGCCAGAATCAACCCAAGGGCAGTGAGTTTGGGTTCAGCTAAGCAGTACTCAAGGAGCCCTGGCGGTATGGCAGTTAGAATGCTTGGTTGACAGCCTCAAGGTTGCTGGTTCCGACTTGCCAGCTGCTCCCTGGGGAAATGTGTGCTTGTCTGCTTTTGTAAAGCATGACCACCTCAGAAATCCTTCCCTGCCCTGTTTGACATCCATGGGCTTGCTGTTGTTTTGTGGAGGGGGAGGGGGATAATCACTTACATCGTCTACGCCAGCTACCCACCGCCCCCATTCTGAAGGTACAAGCCTACAGACCCTCCACCTGCCACACCCCCCTCCCCGGAGCCTCGTGGGGACAACCGATCGCCTTAATTCTCCAACTGAGGTCTAAGGCTGCTTTTCCTCAGAAGCCCCCCCCCAAGATTCCCGGGGTCTGTCCTCGCCAATGGAGAGTGGGCAGGACGTGGGAATCTGCTTTTTGATGACCCTTCCCCCTGTCATCTTCCAGGATGACCAATTCTGGATGCAGAGAAGGACCGGGGACTTCTTAGTCTGACTGAGTGGGTATGGGAACGGATGGCTGGCGGTTAAAGTGATTGTGGGATCTCGGAAAGGTCAGCGGTTGTGCCCACCTTCTGGGCTCAGGGAGAAAGATTCGGCAGTGTGGTTTTGCAAAGAAAACCCCATTTTGTCCTAGAGGGGCATAACCTTGAATCAGGAAAGACTTGGCCGTTGTTTTCTTCTTTGTGTGTGTGTGTGTGTGTGTGTGTGTGTGTGTGTGGAGGGCAGCACAAGTGCCCACTTACGGGGCCGAGAGGCCCCTCTGCTGCCTGCTTGCCCCCCTCCCCCTTGTGTACATTCTGGAAGGTTCTACCGGGGTGGGGGTGGCGTCAGGAAGAAGGGCAGCATTTAGATTGCTGCGTCACTCAGGGCCTGTGGGCTGCGGCTGCTGTCGGCACTAATGGTGGTCCCCTCCCAGGGAGGGGGGGGGGGGTCCGCGGAGCCAGCCAGCTCTGCTGATTATAGCCTGCGCCTTAATGGGCCCTTCAAAAGAGAGTGGCTTGGTTTCCATGACAACAGGCAGGCAGCGTCAGAAGGAGAAGGCTTGTTTCCTCCCCCACCCCTATCTGGCTCTGGAATCTGCCCCCCACCCCCCACCCCACTTCCCTTCTGATGCTGACCCCAGCCTGGGTCCAGCCCAATCCCAATCCCAGGGCTGGGCGGTCAATGTTAGCCCCTTGAGTCCACGAACTCCTTCTCTTTGGCCCATAGGTCAGCAGACCCCTGATTCTCCCCACTCTTGAAAAGCTGAGGGGGGGGGGGGAAGGGAAGGAGAGAACCAGGATGCGCCAGCCACCACCGCCCCCCACGCACAACAAGGCAGAGGGGGCAAGGGGAGATGAGAGGGCTCCCCGCCTCCCTCTGCAAGTTTTCCCACTCAGGTGTAGCGCCCGCTTTACGCTTTACATTGAATGACTTTGGAAATGCCCTCAGCTAAACAGAAGGGTTATGTAAACGTCCCTCGGCCGGGAAGCGAGGTGGGGTGGAGGAAGGGCAAGGGGGGGTGGGCAGGGGCAGGGAGGAGGGGCAAGGGACCCTAAAGCGGGGGGGGGGGGGTGTCGACAAAGGACTCTTGCTTCGACCCCACCTGGCTGCCACATGGGGGGGGCCTGTGGGAGAAGCAGAAGGTCTGAGAAATTTGCAAATGTCCCCGAGGTCGGGCACTGCTACCCAGTGGGACCTGGAAACCCCTGGGCTGGGATGTCAGCGTGGGTGGGTGCTTCTTGGAGGCGACCCTTGTCCTGGGAGGGAGGGAGGGAGAGAGACAGACAGACAGACGGACAGACAGACAGACTCCGAGTTTCGGGGGAGGCTCCGCGGGAGTGTCTCGGAGGGAGGATCAGCGCTGGCGACTCCCAGGTAGGCTCGCAGGTAGTCCAAGCGCACAGGTGCCGTGGTGGGCAGCCGTGGAGTCCGCGCCGCCTCCTGGCCACCCCGCGAACTACAGAGCCGAGCGCTGCCGCACCATCATCGCCCTGAGCCCTTGACAGCACGCGCGCAGCCCCTGCGTTTGCCAAGCGTCTTCCAAACCTGGGGGCTCCGACAATGCTCTGAGGCATCGGGTTTCCCTGGGTCACGTTTGGGAAGTTGACAGCCAGGCCTTTCTTCTGAGTTCAAGCCCAGCAGCTCCCCCTGAAACCTGCCCACCATGGGTGACGGTGTTTGGTGTTTGGCTTCAGGGCAGCACACAAGCCTCGCGGTCAGACAGGTCCATAAGGGACGGTGAAAAGGATCATGGGTCTAGTTAGATCAGGGGATGGCTATTGTTGTGAACGGTGACAGAAGAACGAGACACTCCTCACCATTGTTCCTGTGTCAGAGCTTTGTCCCGCCCTCCCATGGAGGGGCTACTTCTTTTCCCCCCCACCCCACCCCTTGTCCATGCACGATGTCCTTCTCCAGTGACTGGTCTCTCTCGACCACATGTCCAAAGTGCCTGAGATGATGTCTCCCCCTCCTGACCTCTGGGGAGCATCCTGGCTGTATTTCTTCCCACTCAGAGCTGTTTGTCCTTTGGGCAGTCCACGGTGTCGATCGACGCCCATTGTGGTGGTCCGATGCTTATGTTAATTTCTTGATTGAGATGTGGGGGTGGAGTCTAGCCTGTTCATCTGGAGATAGCCATTGAGTAGCCAATGAGGCCTCCGTGTGGGCATGGCTTTCTCCTGAGACTTCTGGGAAATCTCGCCATATTTCCCTCCTGGAGATGAGAAGCTATCTCCCTGTTGTTGGCAGTTAGTCTCAGAGATGATGAATCACGGACAAGACAAGATGGCGGCATCCCAGGAGCTGAAGGAGCTGGAGGAGAAGCCACACGGCCTTACCCTGATGGGTCCAGACCTCTGAAGCTGGAGAAGCCACATGGAGATCCTGCCAGCGCTGAGGTGCTTCTGCCACCACTGGATGCTGTTGATGGACCCTGAGCCCTGCAAGCGAGGAGCCATGGGGAGACCCCTGCCAGCGCTGGGATTCTGCACCCACTGACCTGGGACTTTGTGAGTCAGAAGGAGACGTTATAGACTGGTATCGGGGATATGCGCTAATATCGGACTTACGACTTTGGACTAGACTGGACTGGAATGCTTTCTCAAGGTCCTATTCCTCTTATATATAAACCTTACCCTTATACCTATATGCGTGTCTATGGATTTTTTTCTCTAGTTTACCTGGACGGACACACCCATCATTTAAAGGTATGATTCCCCTTCACCCTTTTTTAGTCGCGGTCCAGCTTCCTGGATGGGTAGGAGGCGATTGAATCTCTTCTCCTTTGATCCTCAATCTGTGTTATGCGTGTACATTTGTATAGTAGATGTACACATCCATATGTTAACGATACGTCATAATGATGGCTGCATATATCATGCTGGACACCATAAAAACCTATGTCTTTGTGACAGGCTTATAAATTGCCTCTATGAGAAATCTCTGTAGAAGTCGATAATATTCCTGTGTTAGTCCGGGTAGGCTAGAGAAACAAATTCGCTTATGTATATGAGGGTGTCTTATATAATGGTAATTGTACAATGAGGAAACATCTCAACCCAGTCCAGTCCAAGGTCATAAACCCGATATTAGCACATATGCCCGATATTAATCTCTTCAGACTCACGAGGCACATGCAATGACGTCAGGACAAGCACAGGCCAGTGGGCGCAGAGTCTTGAGTATCCAGTGGCAGTAGAAACATCTCAATGCTGGCAGGGATCTCCCTCTGGCCTCCCAAGCATCTCAGCACTGGCCGGAGTCTCCATGTGGCTTCCCCGACCCCAGAGGTCTGGGCCCATCAGGGCAAGCCCACGTGGCTTCTCCTCCCCTCTTCCAGGTTCCAGGACTCAGGATCTATCAGCATGCTGCCATGCTGTCTTGTCAGTCGCACTTCCCAAGGGACTGAGTTTTTGCGTGTTGTCAGTCGAGGGTCTCCAAGCAACTGAGTCAATAGCCTCTCACTTTCACGGGGGAAATATCACGAGATTTCCCAGAAGGCTCAGAGAAAGCCACACCCACACAGAGGCCTCATTGGTTTATCTCCAGACAGACTGGCTAGACTCCACCCCTACACTCCCAATCATGGAATTGACACCAAAGAACATGACTGCCACATGCTCTGTTAAGAGGTAACAGACCCAGAGAGTAATAGAACAGGGAACCCAGGAAGAGACACGCACTCTGTTAGGTGGGCTGACTATAGAAACAAATCCAGGGACACATAAATATGTCAGAAAGAACTTCATAGCAAGAAGCAATTATATAAGCATACCCCCCAAGGGGGATGAATAACAGAAACATGGGTGAAGGGAGACAATGGATAGTGTAAGATATGAAATAACAATTTATTTTTTTTGTTCGTTTTTTTTTTTAGGCATCACTGCCCTGGTGGTGGGAGTAGGAGACCCAACCTTTGCTCCCGTGAGCGGGAATTGAACCTCCGTCCCAGTGGGCCGCAGTCCCGCGCACAACCACGACGCCCCCGGGGCTCAGCCCGGAAATAACAATTTATAATTGATCAGGGATACACGGGGGTGGGAGTGTGGAGGAAAGAAGGGATAAAGGAGGAGTTTATACCAAGGGCTCAAGTAGAAAATGTTTGGGGGGAAAAAGGAAAATGTTTTGGAAATGATGACAGCACATGTACAAATATACTTGATACAGTTGATGCCTGGAATGTTATAAGACCTCTAAGAGCCCCCAATAAAATGATTCTTTAAATTAATTGTCTATTGAGAAAACATCCCAGTCCCATCTGACTCACGTCCACAAGCCCGATATTAGTCCATCCATCCGATACCAATCTGTAAATTCCTCTTCAGACTCAAGCAACACATGCAATGACACCGAGTGCAGGGAGATCGCAGGTCAGTGGATGGAAGTCTTGTGGATCCAGTGGTGGGGGAAGCATCTCAGCGCCGATGTGGGTCTCCACGTGGGTCCTCCAGCTCCAGGGCTGTAGCATGACTCCATCGTCTTGTCATCAGGGATGTGAGGCAGACTGTATCTGCCCTCCAGTGAACTGTTTACCGTATATACTCAAGTACTTGCCATCTCGAATATCAGCCGAGGTACCTCATTTTACCACAAAAAACTGCATTCAAAAAAATATGCTGGAAGCTGAGCTCCGGTGGCGTAGTAGTTTTGTGCGGGACTGTGGCCCACAGGATGCATGGTTCAAATCCAGCAGCAGCTCTCCAGGAACAAGGCTGAGCTTCCTACTCCTACCAGGGAAGTGATGTGAGGAAAAAAAAAAAAAGGATGTGCTGGAAAACATAGCTTATACATAGGGATATACGATATCTCCTTAGTGCCTCTAACTGAGGCCATCCAGCTGTGGTCTGATTAACAGGCTGGACCTTGGAAGTGCCCCACAAGCTGCGTTGTAACCAACGATGCTGCTGGAGCTCCCTCAACACATCTGAGAAACGTCCCACCAGGAGGCTGAGCATTTGAGACGTGCAGCAGGCAGGTGAAGAGTGCGGTGGGCAATGACCTACCTTGAAGGTTTGGCAGTGGCATGGAAACAGGACCTCCCTGCAGTCCTGTTACAGAGGTGGCAGCCCCAGCGCCACCTGAAGGATTCCTGAAGCAGAGGCAGGAGGGGAAGTCCAGGAACCTGGGGGCACCCTACGCATGGACGCGGGGGACATACGATCAACTTGTGGGTCATCAGGGAGCACCTGGAAGCTGTTCCAGGCCAGGGGCGTGTGGTGTTAACAGCATGTGCCTTTGTGGGGTTGTCAATGAGCTGCTCTCATTTCAGCGCTGATTTTGGCAGGGCTGGGTTCTTAAAGAGGCGGCCTCTTCCCGTTTGATCTAGAAGGCTCCTACTCCGTGATAAACTAATCAAGGATCGCCTTGGGTATTGATTCTTTAGAAAGGAGAATAAAGGACTCTTAAAACTGAACAGAAAGGAAGCCAGCATGACAAGGGCTTAAAGTGTAGTTAAAAACTCTTGCAAGAGCCGATCCCCGGTGGCGCAGTGGTTGTGTGCAGGGCTGCAGTTCACAGGATTGATGGTTCAAATCCAGCAGCAACTCTCCAGGAGCGAGGCTGGGCTTCCTACTCCCACCAGGGCAGTGATGAGAGAGAGAGAGAAAGAGAGAGAGAGAGAGAGAGAGAGAGAGAGAGAGAGAGAAACTCTTGAAAGGGAGTAAGAGATGTGAACACTCAGCTCATCCTAGAAGAAACATCCATGACAGGTAAGCCCAGGGGGAGATGTCCAGTTTCTTTGGCTGTCAGAGAGAAGGAAGCATGAATCCTCAGAGGAGGCCCCATCCACATCTGCGGTTGTCACAGCTATTGTCTGTCTCTACGTGCTGTCCTTCCCTGCCCCAGCCCCACTCTCATCCCCTGTGGTCATCTCTGTGTTCGTCCATCTCATGGAGAAATGGTTTCTCTCATGGTCACGGACCCTCCACCAAACAGGAATATCCTCTGTTAGCCTTTGTTCCTTCCAAAGCCAGCCAATGGAAGTCTCTCCATTCCTCCTTCCAAGGAGCATTCTGGATGATTTTTTAAGATGACTTCATTTGTACTTCCTGTAGTCTACAGTGCACACACGCTTTTCTTTGCTGGCAACACAGCTTGAATGCAGCCATCATTTTCCTGTCTTTCTTATTCAATAGCCATTATTTCCTAGTCTTCCTACCACGGCTGGGGTCAGGGGTTCTGTGTGAGTCTGGGTAGACTAGAGAAACAAATTCTTAAACATGCAGATGGATATAAGGGAATGGTTTATATAAAAGAGGAATGGAACATTGAAAAAGCATCCCAAGCCAGTCCAGTCCAAGGTCCAACATTAGCCCATATGTCGGATACCAGTCTATAAAGTCTTCTTTCAACTCACGAAGCACATGCAGTTGAAGCATCCCAGCACTGGCAGGGGTCTCCCCATGACTCCTTACTTCTAGGGCTCAGGGTCCATCAGCAGCATCCAGTGGTGGTAGAAGCAACTCAACACTGGCAGGGGTCTCCACGTGACTTCTCCAGCTTCAGAGGTCTGGGTCCATCAGGGTAAGGCTGTGTGGCTTCTCCTCTGGCTCCCTCAGCTCCTCGGACGCTGCCATCTTGTCTTGTCCGTAATTCGTCATCTATGAATTGACTCCTAACAACTGGGGAGATAGCTTCTCATCTCCAGGAGAGAAATACCGCGAGATTTCCCAGAAGTCTCAGGAGAAAGCCATGCCCACACAGAGGCCTCATTGGCTACTCCATGGCTATTTCCAGATTAACAGGCTAGACTCCACCCCTAGACTTCCAATCATGAAATTGACATCAAGCACATGACCGTCAGAGGCTCCTTAGACCTCAGAGTGACATTCTTGCTCTCCAACCCTTGAAAGAGGCCTTGGAGAGCAGACCTGCCCAGTGCAATCTTGTTCTTTGACACTTGGCAGCTGCTTCCATGGATCTTTGGCGACTGGGATGATTTGAGTTGAAATTGTCAAGGGTTGCATTCAGAATTTAAGAAGACTGATGTGTTAGCCCGGTTGACTAGAGAAACAAATTCATAGACCCTCATATATATATATATGTATCAGAAAGAGCTTCATATCAAAGAGCAATCATATTTTAAGAAAGCATGTCAGCCAGAACATGTCCATAAGTCCGATATTAGCCCAAATGTCTGATACCAGTCTCTAAATAAATTCCTCTTCAGACTCACACAGCACTTGCAATGATGCCAAATACAGGAAAATCACATGCCCGTGGGTGGCTTCAGTGGCAGTGGAAGCATCTCATCTTGGCGCTGGCGTGTGTCTCCATGTGGCCCCTCCAGCTCCAGGGCCCTGGTTCCATCAGCGTGTCAATAGGAATGCCTCACCGGGAGAGTGTGTGTGTCCCACCTCCAGCAAGGAAGACAGGCGTTCCCAGAATCCTTAGGAGAAGGTTGCGCCCACACGGAAGCCTCATTGGCCATGACCCGATTGACAGGCTAGACTCCACCCCTTCACCAGTTGACAGGAGATGACGTCATCGCCCCCCAAATGACCATCTCAAGTGTCAGCGAGGCTGTGGAAAACCTCGTGCACTTCGGACAGGGGTACAAAAGGGTGCGGCAGCTTTGGAAAACCAGGCTGGCAGCATCTCATCTGGCTCAACACACATCCCTCACGGGTTCTAGCAGTTCCGCTCCTGGGTATCTGCCCAAGAGAAATGACAGCCAATGTCAATACAAAGACTTGCATGAGAAAGCTCACCACAGCTCCATGGGCAGGCAAGGAAGCTCTGTCCACGGAGAGGTGTAGATGGGCCATGCTTGGGGCCCTCGTGGAGGAGAGTGAAGAAGCCTCTACCTCTCAGTCACCACCAATGAGAACAGCCTACCTGAACGAACCCTCCAAACAGACAAGGCAAGAACGACAGCCTGCGCGTGGCACCACTGAACACAAGGTGGTTTCTTCCTTGCCTGTGGTTGCCCAAGCAAAAAGCACATGCCTGGTGACTTGCGAGGAGTTTCTGGCCTTGTCATTCTGGAAGCCAGGTGTAGTCAAGGTATCTGCAGAGCTGAACCCTCTCAGAAAACTCCAGAGAAGGTGTTTCCTGGTCTCTCCCGGCTTCGAGTGGCCCCAGACTCCCCCCTTGGCTCCCAGATGCTGCCTCACAGTCTTGCAGGGAAAAACACTGGGGCCATGTCTGACCTCCTCCACCTTCTATGGCTGATGGACATTAGGCAGGAGTCAGACATCCCGCCCCCTTCCATCCTTCCTAACTCGATGCTGATACCAACTGTCCTTCCCATAGCACGGTCAACATTTCAGCCCAGCTGGCTAATTCATTGCGATGGCCACATAAAAAAGAAAATCACTGGGCTGAGCCCCGGTGGTGTAAGTGGTTGAGTGCGGGACTGCGGCCCGCGGGCTTGGAGGTTCAAATCCAGCGGCGGCTCTCAGGAGCAGTGCTGGGTAGCTCCCACGACCATCAGAGGGCAGTGATGCCCATAAAAAAAAAGAAAGAAAATCACAGGTCCCTGGCTATCAAAAGATAGAGCGTCTGGGGTCTTAAAGGCTTGAAAATAAACAAGTGGCCATCTAGCTGAGAAGCAACAAAGCCCACATGAAGGAAGCACACCAGCCTGTAGGACCACGAGGTAGCAAAAGGATCAGGTACCAGGCATCAAAGAACTAAAAATTATATCATTATATTGACTGAGCCCTGGTGGCCTAGTGGTTGTGTGCGGGACTGCGGCCCACAGGGTTGACAGTTCAAATCCAGCAGCAGCTCTCCAGGAGCAAGACTGGGCTTCCTACTCCCACCAGGGCAGTGATGCCACCCCCCCAAAAAAATTATATCATTATAAATGAGGGGGAGTACAGATTGGGGACCCAAAGCCCATCATTAGGTAAAGCAATATCCCCTTACAGAGGGGTCACAGGGAGGAGATGAGCCAGTCAAGGTGCAGCGTAGCAACAATGAAATATGCAGCTTTCCTCTAGTTCTCAAATGCTTCCTTCCCCCGGCTATCATGATACCAATTCTACCTGACAAATCTGGCTAGACCAGGGGATGTACACTGGAGCCAGAAACATGGGGAATTCAGGACACATGATCCCTTCAGGACCAGTGGTGGGAGGAGTGATATCAGGAGGGTGGAGGGAAGGTGGAATAGAAAGGGGGAACCAATTGCAAGGATCTACATATGACCTCCTCCCAGGAGTGCAGACAGCAGGGAAGTGGGTGAGGGGACACATCGGACAGTGTACGATATGACAAAATAATGACACTTTGTAAATTATTAAGGACTCATGAGGGAGGGGGAGTGGAGAGGGAGGGGAAATATAAGGAGCAGATAGCTGTCCCGTCCCGCGGGACATTCAAACGTGGATCTCTGGATCCGGAGCCTGGAAGACGAAGATGGGCAGGGGACGCGAAGAATGGAGGCAAGACAGGTTTCTGATCAAGCCTCGTTTATTGGGGCAAAACTCAGGGTTTATAAAGCCAATGGTGGGCTGAGCCCCGGTGGTGTAAGGCGTTGAGTGTGGGACTGTGGCCCACGGGCTTGGCGGTTCAAACCCAGCTGTTGCTCAGAAGCAACACTGGGTAGTGCCCATGACTACCAGAGGCAGTGATGCCCCCCCCAAAAAAAAAGAGTGATAAAGCCAATGGTGAGGAGTAAAGGTCACAGCTTATGCTAATGAAGTAGTCAACAGGGGCCAATCCTGGCCGAGTGCCAGATAAGGAAAAAACGCACGCAAAAGGGGCTGTAGTCCTCAACTTGGTCCAGTATGCTAATTGGGGTATACAGGAGTGAAGCGGGGGCAACTTAAAGCAACCAATCACAAAGCTACAATATGATCTAATAGACTAAAGGTTACAACATATGTAGCTATATGTACTATAAAACAATACAAAGGTATAGTAACTAAAATGTAAAACAAACAAAGCAAGCTATATGGCTTATACAATAGGGTAAAAAAAATATAAACTAAACATAGATGCCACGAACCGATACAGGAAAAGGCTGTGTGTGTCCCAGCATGAGATAGGTGTCCTTTGTGCGTCTGGTAGTCTTTGATAAAGCCCTGGGGCAGAAGGGACTGTTTGCAGAGCAAACAATGGCCTCTGAATCCGGCTCTCCACAGATAGCAAGGGCCTAAGTTGAAGGAGGATGTTTCGAGAATGATGATGGCACCAAATGTGCAAATGTGGCCTGTACATGATGGATGTATGCATTGATCGTGATAAGACTTGTATGAGCCCCCAAGAAAATGATTTTTTTTTAAATCACAGGTGATAGTCATGATTGTGGAGTTCCTTAAGCAAGTTAACAGGTTATAGTTCAGGTGAGACATGCTCAAGACAGTTCTCAGCCAGACCCATGGATGCACCTCTTTCTGGTTTGGTCTTGTGGCCGGGCAGAGCAAATGTTTCACAGTTTGTGCTAGGCCAGGTTGATTAAAGGAACCAAGTCAGTGACACTCACGTATTTGTAAGAGAGAGTTTTATATCAAGAAGTAATTATGTATCAAGAGAACATCCCAGCCCAGTCCACCTCTAGTCCGCAAGTCCAACACCCGTCCGTAAGTCCCTCTTCAGAGTCACACAGCCACACACAATGACGCAGAGTGCAGGAAGATCACAGGCCCGTGGGTGAAAAGCCTTGTGGATCCAGTGGCTGTGGCCACATGACAGGGCTGGCAACCACCAGGGTTGGCCAGCTGCCTCGTGAAGCCACGCCCGTAAGGAGTCACCATCTGGATGTGGTCTGATTGGCAGGTTGAATACCACCCCTCCTCTATGATGCATCTTCAAGTCGACTTGAAATTATGTGACTACCACACAGCTCTTTCGGGACTGCCAATAGATGCTCCAAGGGCCTGCGACTCCACTAAGTCCCACGCAGAAATCCCTCATCTCTAGCTCCACAAGTCAGCAAAACTCGGCCCCTCCACTTGTGTCCACTAGCGGCCTATTCCGCAATCTAGCCTCCTGCCCCAAAGCGCCCAGCTTTACTCGCTCGGTGGGGCCGCCCATCAACTGCTCTGCAAGTCTCCTGTCCTAGCTCCCGGTTCTGCCGATGTCCCTCCCATGGCGACAACGCTGCTTCCTGGCTCAAAGAGGTCCGATGCGCAGGGACCTCAGGATGTGCCGGCAGAAAGAGCGCAGCTCCTGTTTTGGAGAAGGCTGGTGTTCTACCCTTCCCCTCTCACGCCCTTGTCAATCACGCACAGCTGAATCCTAGGATCCACTCGCCAGCTTCCCCCACCCTCCACTCAGACCCAGCAGGACAGAGAAGATGCTGTGGGAACAAAGTCTATGGTTGTTGTTGTGTGTCTCTGAGAGTCTGTTCTGCCTCCGTGACATCAGAGAAACACATAACCGCAAGGTCAGCAGCGCTCCTAGATTCAATCTAGAGGAGTCATAGTAAATGACCCACTGCCGGGGAAAGAAGAACTTATACCAGAGGCTCAAAAAGAAAATATTTGGGGGGCTGAGCCCTGGTGGCGTAGTGGTTGTGCGCGGGACCGCGGCCCACTGGGATGGAGGTTCAATTCCAGCTCCACAGGAGCAAGGGCTGGGCCTCCTACTCCCACCACTCAGGCAGTGAGACCCTAAAAAAAAAAAAAAAGAAAGAAAGAAAATATTTGGAAATGAGCATGGCGACATATGTCCAAATATGCTTGATACAAATGATGTAGTGAATGTTATGAGAGCTGTAAGAGTCCCCATAAAATCATTGGGGGAAAAAAAAAAACCCAGCTGAGCCCCGGTGGCGCAGTGGTTGAGTGCGGGACTGCGGCCCACAGGGTTCAAATCCAGTAGCAGCTCTCCAGGAGCAAGGCTGGGCTTCTTACTCCCACCAGGGCAGTGATGCGAAAGAAAATTAAAAAAAAAAAAAACCACTGTCTTGCCCTCCGCACAGTTCACGTCTGTGTCATTTCTCCTTGATCAAGACCTTCTACTGGAGGAACCGAGGAGCCCTCGTGGTGCAGCGCCTTCAGCATGGGGAGGCGGACCGCAGGATGGCAGTTCAAACCCACCAGCTCCGGATACGGATACGGATGAGGTGTTCTTGGCTGAGCCCCGGTGGCGTAGTGGTTGTGTGCGGGACTGCAGCCCACAGGGTTGACAGTTCAAATGCAGCAGCAGCTCCTAGCAAGGCTGGGCTTCCTACTCCCACCAGGGCAGCAATACCACACACACATTAAAAAAAAAAAAAAAAAAAAAGTTGGGCTGAGCCCCGGTGGCGTAGTGGTTGTGCGCGGGACTGCGGCCCACTCATTCCACTGCTGGGGCTGGGCCTCCTACTCCCACCGCCGGAGAGCAGTGATGCCCCCCCCCAAAAAAAAAAAAGTTGTTCTTGTCCTTGTGTAAGGCGCTCTTGACTCAGCTCCCACCCGCAGCGGTCTATGGCCTGCAGCCACGCTCCAGCTACTCCCCGCCGTGGAGTGGGATTCCGACTCACAGGGACCCTAAAGCCCAGGCAAGAGGGCTTCCGAGACGGTCACTCTTTTTCCGAGTGCAGCGCCTCGTCTTTCTCTCTCAGAGCTGCCAGGGGTTTCGAACTGCAGTGGAAGACACACCTGCTGGCCGAGTGTTGCGATTGGCTGGCCCCTCCCAGTGAGGGGCGGAGTCAAACCGCTCAAGCAAGCGGTGATTGGATGACGTCTCCTTGGGGTGGGCTGGCAAGGGGCGTGGCCTGGCAGCGAAGGGCTCTGAGAGGCGTGTCTCTCTCAGCTTCTCGGGGGGGGGGGGGGGGGGGGGGGGGGGGGGGGGGGGGGGGGGGAATCCTGCAACCCAGCGCAGATGCCCAGTCAGGTGCCCACAGACTCTGGACCCCGGGACTCGGCCCCCCGCCGGCGGCCAGTGAGCTCCCTGCGTGGCGGGGAGTTTGGAGAGGGACTTGGGGACTAGCACGGGACTTAGGGGGGGCCAGCTGGACCGGGCCAGGTGCCTGCTTGAGATCCGAGGACTTCCTGCTGGCGAGCTTCTGCCCACACCTGTGAGTGCCTCTCGTTGTCTTTCTGGGGACAACCGCGGCCTCACACGCTGAGAGAATGAAATGCATGGGACCCAGAACCGGACTCTCAACTCCGGGCTCTGCCTCCAGATCGGAACAGATCTGGTTCCGCCGTGGGGAGGGAGATCCTTCCAGACGGGTTCTTAGAAATCAAACCAAAGCCTCTTTCTCCAGTGAGCAAACTGTTCCCCACCCGGGGGAAAGGAGCCATCGTCAACACACTCGCGGGGGGGACTTGGCACTCTGGCTCCTTGACTGCAGATGCAAAACGAAAACCACCCGCTGGCAGAAAGCACACTTTCCTGTACCAACCTCCCTGAGAGGGTGTGACAAGCCGGGCCCAGGGTGGTCTGCTCAATGCCCCGGAGAGCTGCTCCTGTGACTTTCTGGAAAGCTGGGCAGGGCTCAGCTGGGGGATTCATCTGTTAAAGGGGCTGGAGGCGTGGGGACCTCAATGAGAAGAACTGGGAAGTTGAGGCCCACGGGGATTGTGGAAACAAAGGGTTTTCAAGTGGTCTTTCCAACATGGTGGTCTGACGGTGTGTTGTGCAGCCTTGCGGGTGCGGTGCTTCGTGTTTCGTCTTGTGGATTAGATGGACATTTACAGAGCCGGTGGGTCTTAGGTTCATATCCGCCCCTGCGTGCACATTTCGGTTCCGCTCATCCACTGCAATCCCTTCCTTGTCACCACTGACGCCGTCCCTTCCCTGCGTGCCTTACCATGGGCAAATGCTGCCCTTTTATAAAAATCTTCAGTGGCTGCTTATTGGGGAAGAGACACATGGACCTACCCTGATGCAGCCCTGGGTGCTGGAGCGGTGGCGTGGAGACCCCTGCCCGTGCCGAGATGGTGACAGGCTCACTGATTCTGTGTCTTTGAGTGTGTTTTGTGAGATGGAGGACGTTGTAGATCGGTGTCGGACATATGGGCTAATGCTGGACTTATGGGCTTGGACAGCACTGGGTTGGGATGCTTTTTTAGTGTACACTTGCCCTTTATAGAAAACCCTCTCTTCGATACATATGGGCTTTTGTGGATTTATTTTCTCAGTTTACCTAGACTAACACAGTGTCCCACTAAGGTTTTTTTAACGTTAATAAATCATTTTATTAGGAGATCTTACAGCTCTCCTAATAATCCATTACACTAAGCATATGTTACCATCGTCATTTCCAAAGCATTTGCTTTCTACGCAAGAGCTTTTTGTTTGTTTGTTCGTTTGTTTGTTTTTTGGTTAGTTTCTACCTGACCAGAGAGACTGGTCTTTTTCTTTTTCTTCTTTGTGTGTGTGTGTGTGTGTATGAACTTGTCACTAAAGACTCTGAGTTCATTTCAATGTTGCTTCTTTTTTTTCTTTTTCTTTTTTTTTTTTTTTAGGCATCACTGCCCTGGTGGTGGGAGTAGGAGGCCCGGCCTTTGCTTCTGTGAGCGGGAATTGAACCTCTATCCCAGTGGGCCGCAGTCCCACGCACAACCACTACACCACCGAGGCTCAGCCCGCTTCTTTTTTCTTTAGCCACTCAGACCATGCCTCAGTGTTGAGGGCTCAGGAGTCTGGAGGCACAAGACTGGTCCCTCTCATGATTTGAGCTCTGTGTCCCACCTTTCCCCCTCACTCACCTCAGGCTTGGTCGTGTGCCCCTTCTCAGGGCACTTGGGCGTGGCCGTCAGGCACCCACTAGTTCCTCTGGTCCAGACTGTGACTGTGGGAGCAGACAGCCTCATCTCTCTCCCCAGGGGCGGCCGGTGGATTTGAACCTCTGTCCGACAGTGAGCACTGCATGGTGCCATCTGCTGGCCAAGGCTGCCTTAGGGTGGCAGTTCTGATCTGTCAGATGGTTCTCCCTGAGTCAGAATCAGCCACTCACTGGCATGGAGGAGCCTATAAGGGAGCTCCTATAAGCTCCTATAAGCCTATAAGGGTAGACGGTCCCTGTGAGTTTCCACGACTGTGACTCTCTCTGGAAGTGGAGAGCCCACTCTCTTCCCCATTGGGGGGGGCCATTCTGGGGGCTCTGAACCACATACACCTGGCAGATCGCAGTGCCATAAGTAACCGTCCCTAACCCGGCGAGTTGAATTGTGTCTCCAATGAGGAATGTGGAAGTCCTCACCTAGTCCTCGTGAGCGTGACCTCGTAGGAAAACAAGCGTTTGGTGGTGGTTTGCAATGATGGACAGACGGACGAGATAATCTGGATCAGAGCTGCAGTTCTGAGTACCCAGTTTGCAGGACGTGGGGGGCAGTGAAAGCCCAAAATCTCTTTTGTGGAGTCCCCACAGAAATCAAGCCTCTGGTGCATTCCTTCTGACCATTAACCAGGGATGAGCAAGCCTTGTGCTCAGGCAGAGGTGGTCGTCGTCGTTTTTGTTGGGTGCACAGCAGAAGGGAGCACTGCCTGATCCTGTGCCGTCATCACAGTCATCCCTGTGCCAGCCCCGGCTCCCCTCCATCTCCGTGGGAACAGGTCCGGCAGGCAAGGAAATGAGGGAGACAGAGTCACCGATGCCTGCACACAGACTCCGGAGACCAGGCTCTGATGGCGCACAGACCTATTTTACTGCTGTCTTTACACAGTTTGTATAGGGAACATAAGCCAATCAACGGTTTCTGTTGAAGACAAACTGAACCTAAGAAACTCCATTTTGAATCTCTCAGCCATTCTGAAGAAGTGCGTCCTGCTAGATCAGAGTGACCTGGCATAGTTTGGCCCAAGATAGGGTAAAGCAAAACTAATGAGTACATCTGGACAGCAAAAGATAGCAAGTGGGGCATACGCATTCCTGCACACCCTCCCGTCTCCTGGTGTCTGGAGCAGATAGCTGGTGTCTGGAACGAACAGGTTTGCTTGTAAATTTCCTTTTTGAAAAAAATGTTCCCATGTTTGCAAACTGTATAAAAACCCTGAATTTTCTTTGTTCCGGGCTTCAGTTTGATCCTGCGTGGTCATGCTGTAGCCCGGGTTTGAATCGAACCCGCCCCTTCTCCCCTTTTCCCTTTTCCCTTGCAATAAACTTTGTTTTTTCTGCAGACTTGTGGGTCAGTGGTCTTTGTTGGGTGCTCTCCGTAACAGTGTCCACGATTACTTCCTTGGTTTTAGAATTTATCCTTATGAGGTTATTTTAAGCTCACTGTGAGGAAGCAGCAGGCTTTGCCGTGGGCTAGAGGAAGGAGGAAGCTCACAGAGCTGACTAGTCTCTGGGCCCTTTTGTCTCACCGGTGTGCTGGAGCCACTTTAATAGAGGGCTTGCTGTTTCTCAGGCCCCCTTCAAAAAGGCTAAGTAGCATTCTGTACTTTTGTTTGTTTGTTTGTTTGTATGCTTTGTTTTGTTTGTGGCATCACTGTCCCGGTGGGAGTAGGAAGCCCAGCCTTGTTCCTGGAGAGCCGCTGCTGGATTTGAACCGTCAACCCTGTGGGCCGCTGTCCCGCACACAACCACTAGGCCACCAGGGCTCAGCCCATTCTGTGCTTTTTAAGCCGTTCCTCCTTTATGCGTTCTAACTCCACAGCCATCACCCCCCCGCATCTCATTGATCCTTCTTCTCTTTCACCATCCCTCCATTTTGTCAAGCGTGGTGTACTCCAGGACCGCTCTTTCCTGACGATGCGTCTGTGCATGAGAGGGCTGCTTACCTCCTGCTCCACCCCAGCCAGCCCAGGGAGGGGCTGCCTCCCTTTGGGAGTTGCTCCAGTGTGCCCTTGATGAAGGTCGTCCCATTGTCATGAGTCAGGCCCTCTGGATCAGGCCCTCACTGCATTGGACCTGGACCAACCTCTTCAGCTCTTCCATCAAACATAATGTACGTGTCCAATCGTGAGGTTTCTGGGGTGGATCAGACCCTGGTTCTTGGCCTCACACGATGAAAGAATTCACCCTGATGCCCATTCTCTAATCCAAGTGGGGTTTGTTTTTTTTTTTTTGTTTTTTTTTTTTGGGGGGGGGGGGGGGCGGCGGGCATCACTGCCTCTGGTGGTCGTGGGCGCTACCCAGTGCTGCTCCTGAGAGCCGCCGCTGCATTTGAACCGCCAAGCCCGCGGGCCGCAGTCCCGCACTCAACCACTTACGCCACCAGGGCTTAGCCCTCCCAAGTGGGTTTTTCATGACACACATTTCAGGTGTTACAGCCTCAGAGGGGTTCTCAACTGGGCCTGCATGACCACGTGGAAAAGAGCTTCCACACCGCATATGGATCTTGGGGGGGATCCTGGAGGACAGAGGCCCAAGAACCCTGTATGCTGAGGTCACAGGGCCCAGAGGAGGTGGACCCCAGTGGGTCCAGAGCAGACACATGTCTCCCGCCCGCACCCCCTGCCTCTGACCAGGAGCAGGGTGAGAGTGTCCCAGAGCGTCCTCCCTGCCTTGGTTCCGGCCCGCTCCCTGGCTGAGGGAAGGCAGGCGTGGTGGATGGGATGGGTTGACCCCATTGGTTGAGTTAAGCCCACCTGGGTGAGGTCATGACCCTGGGCCTAGCTTGGCCCACCCAGGTGTGCCGTCCCCCCTGGCTAGGGGTCTTGAGTACCAGCATCAGTTTGAGGTCTTCCTAGGTGTCTGATGGAATGCCTGATTCTTTTTCTACCTCCTCTGTGGGGAAACCTTTGCAGGCATGGGAGGGACAAGCCCCTGTCGCTAAGCGTGCTCCCTAATGCAATTGGGGGTCCCATTTTGGCTTCGGTCACCCCACCTGGAACCATGAGGTGACGACCGGCCACCAGGCATGCACTCGACTGTCCCCCAAGTCCTGTGCCCTGTTTAACTAGCGTCCTGTCCTCCTCAGACCCCACGAGGACCACATGGCCCAAGCCTCCCTCACTCCTCCATGTGTGCGTGTGTGCGTGTGCATCTCCCTATGGTCTCTGTCCCTGTGGAGACTCCATAAACGACCTATTCAAGCTGTATCTGAGATTGGGGTCCCTTTTGTACCCTAACAAGCCTGCCTGGACTTTATTGACTCAGCAGAACCCCCTTGGAAGCCACTGTTTGACTTGGGTTTTTGGGGGGGTAGGGGAAGAGGCGACCCAACAAGAGGGCGCGGGCATTGCTGAGAGAACTTGTCTGCAGCCACCCACCCGCGGATCGCAGAGACACACGTGTGACATGCACTGTTTGGAATGCACAAACCTGTGCGTGGGCCAGCTGGAGCCCCCCGTGGCCATGCCTTTTCACTGGCCTTGGTATTTTGTGAAAAGCCCCAGGAATCATGGGGCCACTCCAACTGTCTTGGAAAGATCCCCGCAGCGACAGGCGGGGGACACAGATCTTGTCTCTCATGGAGGGGAAGGACAGAGAACGTCGAGGTCATGTTTTAGCACGGCCACCAACACTTAAAAACTGCCACCCACACACACACAATGAAAGAAAGCGATAAAACCCGATCCTGGAAAGGTTATCTGTAGACAGTCAAAACATCAAATCCATCGCTTCTGAGACTCTGACTCATTACAGGAGTTGACAGTCTCGCCTGTCTTCGTAGAGCACCTGGGTTTGAACTTCTGACCTTGTGGTCCAACTCTTGTGACCACCCACCCCAACAGGGCTCCTGGTGAGAATGTGGGGGTTACATTTCATTGTGCCTCCCTCACCTTCCTCTGCAATATAGATGATATATAGATAGATGATAGATACACACATAGATGATAGATAGATAGATAGATAGATAGATAGATAGATAGATAGATAGATAGATAGATATCAAATCCTGCAAACCCGATGGTTGCAACTCCATTTGTCAGTGGCATCTTCTAGGCGATGTTAATGAAGCAGCATGAATGTCGGGCTGGTATTAAACCAGTCTCTTCTGAGAGATCCGACACGACAGCAGCTTCAGGGAGGAAGGAACCCTTGCCCCAGGACTCTGATTTCTCATCTCCTCATGAGTTGAGTCCACGCCATGGCCCTGAGTTTGGGGATGGTAAGGCCGGCAGTTCAAACCCACCAGCCACCCGGAGGGAGACAGGTGAGGCTCGCTCCTCGTGTGAAGGTCCGTCCTCTTGGAAACCCTAGGGACAGTTCCTCGCTGCCCATGGAGTCCCTGAGCCAGCCAAGTCCAGGACAGCCAGTTTGGTGTCTTGCTGTTGAAACAATGAGGGGACACTGCACCCTTCATGGTGTGTCTGTGATAGCCCCTCTCTCTGACTAAGACCCTGGGGACCCTGATTCTCAACTTCCCTCATGCCGCCACCCTTTCAGACAGTGGTGACCCCCTCCCCCAACATGATTTTCATTGCTACTTCATCGCTGTCATTTTGCAAGAGTTATGAACCGTCATGCAAACGTCTGACAGGCAGAATGTGTTTTCCTGGTTACAGATTGAACATAATGAAAGCGCAGTGATGACTCGCAAAACAGTAATGTCATTATATACTGTGAAATATTTCTCTTTGTGTGTGTCTAAGAAAGAGCTTTATATACAAGAGCAATTGAATATTGAGAAAACAGCCCAGCCCCGTCCAGATCAAGTCCATAGTTCCATATTAGCCCCTATGTCCGGTACCAATCTATAAATTTCAGGCTCCCAAAACACATGCAATGACACCGAAGGCAGGAAGGAAGAGCACAGGCCAATGAGTGGGAAGTCTTGTGTCTCCAGTAGTTGAAGAAGCATCTCAGCGCTGGCGGGGGTCTCCACGTGGCTCCTCCAGCTCCAGGCCTCTAGCCTCACACCGTGTGTCTTGTCATCAGGAAGACCAAACAGAGGGTGTGTCAGATATTCATTTCGAATGACAAACAAATGCAATGTTGTCTCGAAGCATGGTGTGGCATGGGTAACAGTCTTCCCGCTGGGTACTCGTAGGTGGGCGTATCTGCATGTGAACAGACTCACCTGGAGACGGCTAGAGGAACGGTGTCGAACCCCAAAGGGGTCACAACCCACAGGTTGAGAACCACCACTCCGGGTGCCGGCACCTGGGAATGAGTGTGCCGGTTTTTCTCACTAGCCCCTCCCCGCACTCCTTCTCTGCCTCCACCAACAAGCGCTAAGGTGATCAAATAAAACCTTAAAACATAAAAGTCAGTGCCCGCTTTCTGTTGCTCGTTCACTTTCTGAAACTACTGAAGTCAAAAAAGGCGGAAACTAAACACCCTGGCGGCTACGCCTTGCTTTTGAATTGAGTTTCTTTGGTGTAAGAGCTGCATAAGGAAGTTATTAAGAATAATAATAGGGCTGAGCCCCGGTGGCGTAGTGGTTGTGTGCGGGACTGCGGCCCACTGGGATGGAGGTTCAATTCCAGCTCACAGGAGCAAAGGTTGAACCTCCTACTCCCACCACCTGAGGGCAGTGAAGTCTTAAAAAAATTTTAAAAAAAATAATAAAGTGAAAAATTAAAAACAAAAAACAGAGGTTGGGGGGGGGAGGGGAAGGAGGAGAAGCTGATATCAAGGTCCCGAGTGAAAAAGCGGATATTTGGAGAATGTTAACGAAAGCAGGCAGTGAAGGTGCTTGGCACAGTCTATGTAACTATGTACTGTGAAAAGCGATGTACAAACCCCCAATAAAATGATTAAATTAAAAAAAACACACACAAAAGTCAAAGATTCAAGGAAACACTTAGACCAAGGACTCACGGGCCCACAAATCAGAACCCCCCTCTCCCCCCATCACCACCCTGAGACCAGAACTAGATGGTACTGCACTCCCACAGCCGACTGCTCTGATGGGCCCAGCAGTGAGGGTCCCCCTTAGAAGGGATTTTAAAAAGAAGTACTGGTCCACCCAGCCCCAGGAAGTCACTCCTGCTCAGAGCAGACAAGTCACAGAGAGGACCTTAGGGTCAAGTCACCAGATTTTAAGTGGGACACCCTTGACCGGGGGAAGCGGTGGGTTCTTGATTAAAAATTTGATCTAAGGGCTGAGCCCCGGTGGTGTAGTGGTTGTGCGCGGGACTGCGGCCCACTGGGATGGAGGTTCAATTTTGGCTCCCAGGAGCAAAGGCTGGGCCTCCTACTCCCACCACCTGAGGGCAGGGATGCCTAAAAATAAAAAAATAAAATAAAATAAAATAAAAATTTGATCTAGGGCTGAGCCCCAGTAGTGTAGTGGTTGAGTACGGGACTGCAGCCCACTGGCTTGGCAGTTCAAATCCAGCTCCATGGAGCAAAGACTGAGCCTCCCACTCCCACCAGAGGGCAGTGATGCCATATATATATATATATATATATATATATATATATATATAAAGATAGGGATATAGGCCTGTGTACATATATTTATAGGTTAAGCATTAAGATAGCAGACGGACATTGAACCTCGACTCAAGACTTCCCTCAATGCAAGAACGTTTTTGTTTTGTTTTATTTTGTGGGTATCACTGACCTCTGGTGGGAGTGGGAGGCCCAGCCTTGCTCCTGAAGAGCTGCTGCTGGATCTGAACCGCCAAGCCTGCAGGCTGCAGTTCCGCACGCAACCACGACACCACCGGGGCTCAGCCCCCCTGCAAGAACATGTTGTTCTAGTAACCTGGCATCCTGTGAGGCTCACCTTCCTGACATGATGGCTGAAGACAAGATGGGTGCGTAAGCAAATGTGGTGAAGAGAGCAGATGGTGCCCGGCTATTACAAGATCTAACGTCTGGGGTCTTGAAGTTTAAACAAGCTGCCTCTAGCTGGGAAGCAACACAGCCCACAGGGAAGCAGCACAGCAGCCGTGATTGTGAGGTGTCGATGGGATCAGGTCTCAGGAGACCCAAAGCGATCACACAGATGTGAATGGGGGGGGGGGGTTGGAGTGGGGACCCACAGCCCCTCTGTGGACAATTGGACATCCCCTTACAGAAGGGTCACAAGGAAGGGATGAACCATCCAGGGTGCAGTATAGCCCTGACACAGCACAACATTTCTCTAGTTTAACACACACACACACACACACACACACACACACTATCATGACCCAGTTTTACCTTACAAATCTGGCTAGACCAGAGCCTGTACACTGGCAATGATATGAACTCTCAAGACACGGAATCCAGGACAGATACATCCCTCAGGTACAATAACAGGAGTAAGGATACCGTGAGGGAAGGGGGAAGGTGTGGGGAAGAAAGGGAGAACCGATTGCAATGATCAATGTATAACACACACCCCAGGGGGGACAAATGACAGAAACATGGGTGAAAGGAGACAGCAGACAGTGTAAGATATGAAAATAATTATAATGTGTCAAGGGCCCACAAGGAGGGAGGGTGGGAGGGGGAGGGGGAAAAGGAGGAGCCGATACCAAGGGGCTCAAGTAGGAAGAAAATGTTTCGGAAAGGATGATGGCAACATGTGTACAAACGTGCTTGACACGATGGGATGGATGTATGGATTGCTATAAGCGCTGTGATGGCTGAGCCCCGGTGGCGCAGTGGTTGTGTGCGGGACTGCAGCCCACAGGGTTGACGGTTCAAATCCAGCATCAGCTCTCCAGGAGCAAGGCTGGGCTTCCTATGCCCACCCCCCACCCCCTGCCTCCCGTGAGTTTCTGAGACTGTGAACTCTTTTCAGGAGCAGAAAACCAGGTCTATCTACCACGGAGAGGCTGGTGCTTTCCAACTGCTGACCTTGGGGTGGCAGCCAGACGTGTTGGAGCCTCCATGGAAGGTTCAGAATAAAATCAATCAGCAAAGCAGAATCAATCAGTCCCCCAAATCCAGGGGCTGCTGAGGGGCCGCGGGGAGCGTGTGAAACAGGAGAGATGAATAGGGGGGAGCAGAAGGGACTGTTGCTGGAAGGAAGGGGGGACACAACGTCATGCGTTTGTCCAGACCCACAGGGCTGGCCCCTCCATCCGCCTGGTCACCTCCCTGTCACCAGCATGCCTGGGCCTTGGCTCCGCGCGCGCGCGCGCGCGCCCTCTGGTGACAGGAGAGGGGAACGGCTCCGCAGGGCTTCCCGAGCGGGGACCTGTCCGCAGCCAGTCAACCCTGGGTGGGCTCGAGCCTCCCCCCCTGCGCTTGCTGGTCCCGTGTCCACTCATCCGCCAACCACCCGACGAGGACTGACCCCTCTTGAGCATTCCTCCAGGGGCCTCCCCTAAGCGTTTCCCTGTTCCTAGCATCCCGCAGCCCCTCGACGGGCCTCCACTGAGGCCGTGCCAACAGCCCGACGTGAGACAGAACGGGACACGGCTGGTGTCCATGCGTCTCCTCACTTCGTTGCCCCTCCCTTTCCCCTCCTCCACGGACCGGTCCCTCCCGACAACACGCCCCAAGTGCAGGAGATGAAGCCTCTCCGTCCTCGCCCGCCAGCCTCATGCTGCGGTGCTTCTTCCCAGACGGCTGTGTTTGCCCTCGAGGTCATTGTGGGACCTTCAGTGCCCTTCGCCTGCACCGGGCGCCAAGGCACGCCTTCTCCATTGCGCTCCATCCGTCCGTCCGTCCGTCCCGGCCCTGGCCCGCCTTTCCCAGGCAGCGGGGCAGTGGGAAATAGCCCGCCCGGGGTCAGGGCACCTCGACCCTCACAGGAATCCTCCTGCCTTGTCACTCTTTCAAGAAGTCCGTGCAGAGGAGGCAGGCGGAGCAACGCATCTTGCAACGAGGCATCTGGAAAATTATCTTCTCTCTCTCTGAATGTTTCGACGACTCAAAGAGCTTTTAAAAGATTCCCTGATGATGGTCTTTCTTTTTGATCTTAAAACACACACACACACACACACACACACAACTCCAAGGGGGACATAAAAAGTGAAGCACTCAAAAAAAAAAAAAAAAAACAAAGTGAAGCACTCAACCATTAACCCACTTGTTCGCCATTCCAATCCAGCCCTGGAAGAAAAATTTCGCAATGTGCTTCCCCAAAGGCACAACCTTGACATCCCTATGGATCAAGTCTAAGTGCATGCACGCTTGTGTGTGTGTGTGTGTGTGTGGGAGGAGGGGGGGATCCCCAATGAGTCAGGTTGACTTGTGGGACCTTCCCACCCACCCCCCAGGATAAGCGATACTGAAAACTTTATATTTTTAACCTCCTCATCCTTTTCCATCAGAACCCCGATGGCATGTGGGGGTGAGGGGGATGATAACGGGAAAGTTGGCGGTTCAAATCCACTCGCCGTTCTTCACAGAGGAGCCAGAGGGCACAGTCTGACCCTAGAGAGAAGCCCTCTGGGGCAGGTCCACGCTGACTCATTAGGTGGCCAGGGGACAGCCCGCACTGGAGGGCAGGGGGGATTGACTCGTTCCATCAAAAGACTGTGTGCGGTGCGCACGCGCCCCTGACAGGTGGGAAAGGAGTCCCACCTCCCGCGCGCCGTCTCCATCCCCGCGGCCTCGCTTAGCTCTGATCTCAACTACAAACCAAGATGGACTCTGCAGACAGATGAGGTTTGGAGACCACTCACCATCTGTTCCTCCAGGGGGTGAACGGAGCCCGAAGGTGGAGGGAGAATATGTGGGTGAAATAAGGCCTATTTCGGGTCAACACCTGCTCCTGGGGACTGTGGGTGGCAGGGTGGAGCGGGCTCTGTGCGGTGTCCCAGGGCTGCTTTTAAGCAGAGGGGTTGCCAGGCCTTTCTCCCAAGTAACAGAGCATTTACAGGAACTACGTGCAGACTTCAGAGACCTGATGTACACACAGCCCTGCCCCCATCCTGTAGTGTCCACTTGTTAGAGGTAACAGACCAGTATTGTTATTGCCAAGACACTCTTAAGTCTGAAAGTACTCTAAAATTTAGTTTATTAATATACTAAAAACTAGTATATATTTTATTTATTTATTTTTATTAAATACTTTTACGGGGGACTGAGCCCAGGTGGCGTAAGTGGTTGAGTGCGGAACTGCAGCCCGCGGGCTTGGCGGTTCAAATCCAGCGGCAGCTGAGTAGCGCCCACGACCACCAGAGGCAGTGATGCCCACAAAAAAAAAAAAAAAAAAAAAACTTTTACAGGGACTCTGATGCCTCTTAATGCAATCCATAAATGCAACCGGGATGTCAAGCAATTTGTATTTATGTTGCATCGGCATTTTCAGAGCGTTTTTCTTCTTACTTGAGCCTCTGGGATCAGCTCATTACCCCTCCTCCCCGCTCCCTCCCTCATGAACCCTTGATAAGTTATAGATGATTATTTTCATATCTTTTTTTGGGTGGGATCACTGCCCCCTGGTGGGAGTAAGAGGTCCAGCCTTGCTCCTGGAGAGCTGCTGCTGGATTTGAAGTGCCAGGCCAGTGGGCCACAGTCCCACACTCAACCACTATGCCTCCGGGGCTTGGCCCTATTTTCGTATCTTACACCGTCTTCTGTCACACTTCACCCACATTTCTGTTGTTTGTCCCCCTGGGAGGGGGGTATAGGTCCATCCTTATATTCGATTTCTCCTTTCTCCCCTCACCTTCTGCTAATACTCCTGGTATCTCTATTCTTATTGTTGGCCCTGAGGGGTTCATCTAGTCTGGATTCACGGGCTCTTATCTGTAGCGGTGTGCATGTTGTGGTACAACTGAGGTCATGATAGTGTGTGTGTGTGGGGGGAAGCATTCAAGAACTAGAGGAAAGTTTTATTTCATCAGTGCTATACTGTACCAACTGATTCATCTCTTCCCTATGACTCTCCTGTAAGGGGACATCCACTGGCCTACAGATGGACTTTGGGTCTCCACTCTGCACTCCCCCTCATTCACACTGATATGGTTTTTTGTTCTGGGTCTTAGATGGCTTCTACCTTACCCCATCTAAACCTCATGATCACACAGGCTGATGGCTTCTTTCACGTGGGCTTCGTTGCTTCTCAGCTAGATGGTTGCTCATTTATCTTCAAACCTTTAAGATCCCAGATGCTATCTTTTGATATCTGGACACTCAGCTTACTGCACACTTGCTTATGCACCCGCTTTGTGTTGTCGGGGAGGTGAGCATCACGGGAGACTGGGTTATAAGAACAAAGTGTCCTTGTGTTGAGGGAGTACTTGAGTGGAGGCCCAAGAAGTGGAGGCTACTTCTTAAGATATACATAGAAGTACAGAGATCTACTGTCTCCTTATATAAAAATACATCTACATAGGTAAATGCCTGTTTTTAGACCTCTATAAATGTCCTTGACTTCCTGGTTCTTTCTTCTATTAGGGGAGGTGGAAGAAATGAAGGTGTATGTGTGGAGGGGGGGGGGCGGATGGGCAACCAACCCAGAGACAAGGGAACAAGTAAACTAAAGTCAATGGAGAGACGGGTGTGGGCTGCCTCGTGGGCTTCACCTACAGCGGTGGTTCTCACCCTGTGGGTCTCAACCCCTTGGGGGGTCGAACACCCCCTAAGTCCAGGGGAAAACACATATTTCTGATGGTGCTAGGAACTGAGACACAGCTCCTTTATTAGTGTCCGGGCGGGCCAGGCCACATGCAGATATACCCACATACCAGTCCCCGGCATGAAGACTGTTACCCACGCTACACCACGCTTCAAGACAAAATTTCATATATCTGTCATTAGAAATAAAATGCTTCACAACATACGACTTGCTGTTTTTTGTGCTTCAACACTAGAGCGATGTTCAACTTCTAACCATGAAACTACATCCTGCCTATCAGCTATTTACATGACAATTCATAACAGTACCAAAATGACAGTGATGAAGTAGTAACGAAACTAAATTTGTCGTTGGGGGAGGGGGGGGTGTCACTCTAACAGCAAGGAATTGCTAAACTCGAATGAGGGTCGAACATGAAGGTGGGACAAGAGAAAACAGAGGAAAGAAGCAGGAGGCAAAGGACGGCTATTGTTCACTTTCAATGGGTTTTAAGTAAGATGTGAGAAGCAATTTTCAGAACACCAAAAAAGACAAAACACCTAAAACGCTGCCTTCGGATCGGTTCCTAATCTTCGCAAGACAAAGGAGAACTCCCCCTGTGGGCATCCGAGGCGGTTAATGTTCACGAAAGCAGAAAACTGATTCCGAAGTGATCTGTGGGTTCGAACCACTGACTTAGAGGTTAGCAGTCCAACGCCGAGCCCACTCCGCCACCATCAGCAGCGCCTGGCCACGCCCTCGCTCCTGATTGGCTCTGGCCTTCCCGCGACGCCTTTAGCGAATGTAGTCCTCTATCCAGCACCTGCGTTTCCTATTTGCTCTGGTGGTGACAACCGGAAGTGCGTCACCAAATTGCCCCTGGTCCCGCGCCCGAGCGAGATGACGCTGCACGACGGGAATCGTAGTTCTCGCGTGGCCGGCTCCCCGCACAAGCAGTTAGAAGCCGGACAACCATTCCCGGCAGGCACCGCACCCCCTGTTCGTTGGGTCTAGCGCGCGGCCTTCTGGGAGGTGTGGTCTCGCGCCCGCCCGCTTCCTTTCCTTCCCTATGGAGGCGCCGCTCCGGAGGACTACACCTCCCTGCGCACCCGGCTCACCGCTCCCCCACGGCGCCGGGCGGCGGCCGCCATTTCGTTCCGCCCGAGGAGAGCCTAAAATGGCGGCGGGGGAGACGGTCGAGGTTGCGGTCGGCCCCTCGGGGCTCTAGGCCGCCGTCCGCCCGCAGCGCAGCGCAGCGGCCGGCCCATGGCCCGCCGGAGGCCGGCGCCATGGACCTCCGCACGGCCGTGTACAACGCCGCGCGCGACGGCAAGCTGCAGCTGCTCCAGAAGCTGCTGAGCGGCCGCAGCCGGGAGGAGCTGGAGGAGCTGACGGGCGAGGTGGCCGGCGGGGGGACGCCGCTGCTCATCGCCGCCCGCTACGGCCACCTGGACGTGGTGGAGTACCTGGTGGACCGGTGCGGCGCCAGCGTGGAGGCCGGCGGCGCGGTGCACTTCGACGGCGAGACGATCGAGGGCGCGCCGCCGCTGTGGGCCGCCTCGGCCGCCGGCCACCTGGACGTGGTGCGCAGCCTGCTGCGCCGCGGGGCCTCGGTCAACCGCACCACGCGCACCAACTCCACGCCGCTGCGCGCCGCCTGCTTCGACGGGCACCTGGAGGTGGTGCGCTACCTGGTGGGCGAGCACCAGGCCGACCTGGAGGTGGCCAACCGCCACGGCCACACGTGCCTCATGATCTCGTGCTACAAGGGCCACCGCGAGATCGCGCGCTACCTGCTGGAGCAGGGCGCCCAGGTGAACCGGCGCAGCGCCAAGGGCAACACGGCGCTGCACGACTGCGCCGAGTCCGGCAGCCTGGAGATCCTGCAGCTGCTGCTGGGCTGCCGCGCGCGCATGGAGCGCGACGGCTACGGCATGACGCCGCTGCTGGCCGCCAGCGTCACGGGCCACACCAACATCGTCGAGTACCTCATCCAGGAGCCGCCGGGCGGGGAGCCCCGGGCCGCCCCGGAGGAAGCCGCCCCCGCCCCGGCCCCCGGCGCCGGCGGCGAGGCCCCCTACGAAAGCTGCTGCCCCACCAGCCGGGAGGCGGCCGTCGAGGCCCTGGAGCTGCTGGGCGCCACCTACGTGGATAAGAAGCGCGACCTGCTGGGCGCCCTGAAGCACTGGCGCCGGGCCATGGAGCTGCGGCACCAGGGGGGCGCCTACCTGGCCAAGCCCGAGCCCCCGCAGCTGGTGCTGGCCTACGACTGCTCGCGCGAGGTCAGCACGGCCTCGGAGCTGGAGGCGCTCATCACCGACCCCGACGAGATGCGCATGCAGGCGCTGCTGATCCGCGAGCGCATCCTGGGGCCCTCGCACCCGGACACGTCCTACTACATCCGCTACCGCGGCGCCGTCTACGCCGACTCGGGCAACTTCGAGCGCTGCATCCGCCTGTGGAAGTACGCCCTGGACATGCAGCAGAGCCACCTGGAGCCCCTGAGCCCCATGACGGCCAGCAGCTTCCTCTCGTTCGCCGAGCTCTTCTCCTACGTGCTCCAAGACCGCGCGGCCAAGGGCAGCCTGGGCCCGCAGATCGGCTTCGCCGACCTCATGGGCGTGCTCAGCAAAGGGGTGCGCGAGGTGGAGCGGGCCCAGCAGCTGCCCAAGGAGCCCGGCGACGCGGCCCAGTTCACCAAGGCGCTGGCCATCATCCTCCACCTGCTCTACCTGCTGGAGAAGGTGGAGTGCAGCCCCGAGCAGGAGCACCTGAAGCACCAGACCGTCTACCGGCTGCTCAAGTGCGCCCCGCGGGGCAAGAACGGCTTCACGCCCCTGCACATGGCGGTGGACCGCGACACCACCAACGTGGGCCGCTACCCGGTGGGCCGCTTCCCCTCCCTGCACGTGGTCCACGTGCTGCTGAGCTGCGGGGCCGACCCCGACAGCCGCGACTTTGACAACAACACGCCCCTGCACGTGGCCGCCCAGAACAACTGCCCGGCCATCATGAACGCCCTCATCGACGCCGGCGCCCACATGGACGCCACCAACGCCTTCAAGAAGACGGCCTACGAGCTCCTGGACGAGAAGCTGCTGGCCAAGAGCACCATGCAGCCCTTCAACTACGTGACCCTGCAGTGCCTGGCCGCCCGCGCCCTGGACAAGAACAAGATCCCTTACAAGGGCTTCATCCCCGAGGAGCTGGAAGCCTTCATTGAGCTGCACTGACCCGCCCCTGCCCGAGGGGCGCCCCCCGCCGGGGAGAACGCGGGGCGGACTGGCTTCCAAGAGGAGCCGGTAGGCCAGGGGTGCTTCTGCTTCCAGAGCGTCCGCCAGAACTTTCTGCCATCCACAGCCCCCCACCCCCTCCGCAGACCGCGGGGGCGGGAGCCAGAGCCACCACCCTCCACACAGAAAGGAGGAAGACCTCTCCGGCCTCTCCCGGGGCCAGGGGAAACCAGATGCAGGCCACGGGAGACGGCAGAGAGACCTTGCCACCGGCCTGCCCCTTGCCAAGCTTGCAGTGGGTGTGATGTTGTGTTTGTCCGACAAGCAGGCCGGCGACGCCTGTGCTCCGGGCGCCAGTCGCTGCTGCCTCTGGTGGATCTCCAGGCCCGGACAGCCAAGGCACCCAGGCCTTGTGTCCCGCAGCGTGACTGGGGCCCCCAGACCCGTTTTTGTAAACTCAGGAGCCTTTCCTTGCACCTCCCAGCCTGCACGAGACATTGCAGATCTGTTGTTATGTTTCGGCCGGGAGCGAAGACAGGGCTTCTTCCACCCAGTGGGAGAGCGAGAGCCCGGTGGCTGGGTCGACCAGCAAACACTCCCATCTGCTCCCCACTCTAGGGGATGAGGCACGGGCCGGGTCCCTTGCCCCGGGCCATCTTTCAGAAGCCGAAAAATACACAGCTTCCCAACAACAGTCCTCCCCCCCCCTGCCATGGCGCCCATCCAAGGCACCAGCTGGCTGACCAGGGTCAGGGTCGAGCCTGCTGGGGCTTGAGCCAAGCCTGGCGGCCTATCTCAGGGTCAGGTGCCGGGGCCAGGCTGCTGCCCGGCGGTGCTAGCTGGGGCTTGGCAGCAGAAGCCATTCCCAGGGAGACAGCTGCCCCCGGGGCTCTGGAGGAAGGTCAGGCCGGTGCCCTCTGCCCCCTCCCGCCCACAGCCTCAGCTCAGGCCTCGCTGGCCATCACAGGGAACTCGCTCTCGACGTGTGCTGTGTGCAGTGTTTGGTCAAAGGTCATTTATTTCACGAGGCGAGGTCTCCTGTCAGCAGCGGCCCTGGGAACCGCAGCCCCACGCCCCTCCGTAGCGCAGAATAAAGAAGCAAGACGGGTGCATGCGTGCGTGCGTTGGCTCCTGTCTTTTAAGCCAGGGGGAGGGGGCAGAAGGTCACCAGTGAGAGCCAGTTGGCAGGTTAGGGCCAGGGGTGGGCAGGGGAGGGGAGGAGGGCGCGGTACGGTGTGCGGGAGGCCCCTGAAAGTCGCTGGGGCCCCTGTGTGCACAAAGGCTGGTCAAGAGGCTGGTTTCCCCACAGAGGCCCTAGGTGGGCTCAAACTGTGCCCCTCAGATGCTCTGCCACACGTCCATGGGTCCCCGGGGGTCTTGGATGAGTGGCCTGTCCCAGTGTAGCTCCCAGCCCCCACCTGTGGAGCGAACCCACGGAGGACCCTCCAGTGATCTGATGGCTCAGAGAGCCCGAGCTTGTGAACACACACACACACACACATACACATACATACATACATACACATCCCACCCCCGCCCGGAGTCGAACCCCCTCAGTGCACAACCCAGGTCCTGAGTGGGCGGTGTGCTCCACGGGCCACTCTCGCCACGGGTATGTGGGCAGCTCCCGGGTCCTGGGCAGGGAAGAAGCTGCAAGGATTCCCACACGGCCCAGACACCTGCCTGCAGGTCACACCGACAGGAGAGGAGGGCCCTAAGAGGTGCCTGCAGCAAGACCAGGGAGCGCCGAGGAACCGGGAACATGCCGGAGGGATGCTGATGTGGGGTCGCCAGGCAGCTAGCCCGTGTCCAGTCGGACGCCGGCTGCCCATCCAGAATGGGAGGTTGGGCCACAAAGGCCTCCCCTTCTTTGAGCTCTCTGGTTTTTCCAGAACTGGTGTAGTCTTCGGGGGACCCCAGTACGCACAGCCACACACCCCTTCCCTCACCCGGAGTCTCGGGGTACACAGAGTCCTTTGTGAAAGGCTGGCGGCTCGTGGCCACCCCGAGGTGCCTCGGGACGAAGGCCCCGGCGGTCGGCCCTGAATGGGTGGCAGTGTGCGCAACTGAGGTGGAGTCTCCGCCTCTGCTGGCCGCCCACGGCCCTCTGGACAGGCCTCACCAGCTCATTAGTCCCCGGGCATCAGATCTTTCTTACTCATCGTCCACCTGGCCCGGGCCAGTGAGCTCTGGCCATTTCAGTGGTCGTGTCAACATGGCTTGGGTCAGGCCACCTTGGTCCCTAAAGTGGCACTTTGCCCTTCCACGCCTTGGAGAGGTCCCGGACAGCAGGTCCGCCCAAGGCTGACTGGGCAGCCCTATTGGACAGGGCGGAACGGCCCTGGTGGGTGTCCGAGACTGACCCTTCGCAGGAAAGCCTCATCTTTCCCTCGCTGAGCCTCTGGGGGTTTCAAACTGCCAACCTCGCTGTTGGCAACCTCACGTGCCTCAACTACAAGTTGTGTTTACAGAACTCAGTGCCTTTGCACGTCGCCCCCGCCCTTCACCACCTGGGGCCTCAGCAGAGGAGGGGGCCCAGTCTGAGAGGCCACTGCCCGCCTCCACCCCTCCATTCCTTCCGGATTCCAGGCCTGCTATCTGAGCTGTTTACGAGTGGAGCTTCCCAGCCCAGGTTAAAGATAGCTCCCCGGGAGTCACCGCAGGCCGGAATGGGCAAGGAGGCACCGGGCCCAGGTGGGGCACTGGCCCCATGTCCCTGGGAAGGCTGGCCTGTGGATTGTGGTGAGGAGACCGGGCTGGCAGGACAAGGGCGCGCCATCAATCACCATGAGTTAGGGAAGGTGGGGCCTGCAGAGGGCAGGGGGGAGTGACCCTCAGCTGCTAAAGTCCCATCAGGAGCCAAAGTTGGCCGCCTCTTCCAGGAAGCCTTGCGGGATTAAATACTACCCCTGGACCATTCCCATGCTGTCTCCCTGCCCCCCCCCCCCGCCCCCCACCTGTAGCCCTGGAGAGGACCCCAGGGGTCTCAGGGATAACTGTCCATCAGGTTTTCCAGGCTCTGATCCAGTGGAAGCAGAGCACCAGGATGCCTGGGCGTGGGTTTCACATACAGGCACACACACACACACACACAGTCAGCCGCTGGGCACTGCCACCCAGCCACTCCTGTGTGTCAGTAGCTGTGTTGGCAGGTCATCTGCACGTCCTGCTCGGTCACATTGGGAAGAGCTGTCCAGGCCTTGCCATCTGGTGTTGGGACACTCTTCATTCTTGAGCTGGAGAACAGGGGAATCTTCAAAGGCTGTCTCAAGACCACGGCAGGCTGGCTAAAACGCCCCAGTGTCCAGTCGATGCCAGTTCCCCGCGAGCTCTCCTCCCTGCACAGCCTCCTGTGTGGTGACCCTACGGTCCTATGTTGCCCCCCCCCCATCCCCCACCACGCCTCCCAGGGCTACCAAATTAACTCTGCCACGGGGTCCTTTCTGGCTCAGGAGAGGTGGAAGGAACGACCCCTGTAAGTTGCCCGCACTTATTCTTGCCTGGGGTAGGAAGCCTGGTCTTTCTCCTGAGGATGGCTGGTGGTCTTGAACAACAACAACGGACCTGAGGGTCACTGCCCAGGGCGTACCCGAGACGGGATGTTGGGTCAGGTGGGAGGGGCGGTGAGGAAGAAGGAGGCTCTCCCTAGGTGAGATGGACGGTCGGACGCAGTGGCTGCCACAGGGGGACGGAATCAGGCGGTGTTTCCTCCTGTTGTATGTGCACGATGAGGATAGTGCTAATTATAGGAGCTTGCTTGAGACCACGAGGAACTGTCAAGGGGGGTGAGCGAGCCCTAAGGCAGGACCTGAACAAACTTGGCTCCTCCTGGCGCATTTTGGGGAACCGGAAGCCCCTCCTCCGACCGAGGCGGTGAGGCTGGTGCTGCGGTCCCACAGTGCCGTCTGCTGGCGGAACATGCTCACTGCAGCCCACACTGACCACCACGTCCGATGCCTGCCCAGTTCTCCGTGCTGACTGGTTCCCTCCACCTACCGCCTCGCTGCCTGCCCCCCTTTAGCCTCACCTCTGCTGCCTCTTCCTCCAGGAAGCCTTCCCTGATCCCTAGATGTGTGTTTAACGCTGGGGCCCCTAGAATGTCCTCCACATCCCCCATCACAGCCCCAGTGACCGTAGCTGCCCCACCCCCAGACATGTGTCTTGTCTCCCATCAGCTGTGTCCCCTGCCATCGAGAAGGCCAGTGATGTGTCCATGTAGTCCTGAATTAAGGAAGGAATGTATGCATGGGTGGTGGGTCCATCAGCTTGTGAGATCAGGGACGGAGGGGGCAACCAAGTAGTTTTGGGGTTTTGTTTTTCAAAGAAAACGGACATGAGCATTCATTCAGCCGATGTTCGTTGAGCCCCTACTGTGTGCCAGGCCCTGAGCATCCTGGATTACGAGACAGACCAGTGCATTCAGTTGTGTCACGCAGATCCAGGGGCAGTCGTGGGGACAGATCAAGGGCACACTGCATGGGTTAATGTCTGGAAAGCTGTACGTGGGGGCTAGGGCCCTCCCACCCCGCTGATCTGATCTGTATGCCAAGCAAAGCCTCAGAGGAGCTGGGCCACCTGCAGAGCCTGGCACCAGGGGTGCGGGAAGGCTTGCTGCAGCCTGCAATGTGCAGACGGTCCCACCAAGGTCCTCACCGGGGGGAAGTGCACGGACCACAGCCTCCCGTGTGGAACACGCTCAAAACAGGAATGCCAACCGCGATGAGAAGAAAAACCTTCCGAAACTGACTGTGAAGGGGACTGCACACACCTTCTATGTAGTATCGAACAATTGTACAATAGGCGAAGGATATATGTATAAAGTATATATATATATAATATATATAATATATTCCTCACAACTGCACCAATAGGAACAGAGACAAGACAGAAGCTGTTACAGATTTCGTATGGTCTCGTTCCACAGACAAGGCTCATGGGAGCAGTCGTCCAGAGATCCAAGGGTCCATTTGCTGCACTGGAGCGCTTCGATGTTCTGCACAGCACCGCGTTCCTCTCAGGGGGAAAGCCCGCCCCAGCCCTGGGGTCTGCGTCGAATGAGGAGGGCCAAGCAAGAATGGATGCCTTTGAAATCGCGGTGCTGGCGGAGAACGATGGACAGTCCCGCGGGTGCCAAAAGTACCGACCGGCCTTGGAAGAAGCCCAGGCAGGATGCTCTGAGGGGCCAGAAGGGCCACCTTTCATCTCATCTTGTGGTCCTTGGACAGGAGATCAGGACAGTGCAGCCTGTGGAACAAGCGGCGCTTCATGCCGGCACGGGAGGGAGAGACACAGCCAGGGCGCGCGCACACCAGCGGTCGCAGGACACGGGGTGGCGGGAGTTGAAGCTGATCCGAAGGCGCCAGACGAGGTCTGTGGCATGACGCCACGCCGCTGGAAGTGCACGGCGATGAAGCGTACAGCTTCCCTCCACTTCTTTAAAACGCCCGCCCCACTCCCATCGTGACCTTACACATCCGTCCGGACCAGAGCACGTACACCGGTACAGATTGATAGGGGCTGGAAACACAGGGGATCCAGGGCAGATATACCCCTGGGGACCAATAATGAGAGTAGCCACACGGGGCAGGGAAGGTGGGGCATGTGCAGGAGATCTCAGCGTAGCCGGGGCAGAGCTGTGAGCAGAGGGGGGAGCGGAGGAAACAGGCTCTGGGGCCCCAACAGGGACCCCATCTGGTGGTTCTGGCCGAGTTGGGGGAGAGGCGGAATAGGAAAGGGGGCGACCTGTTAGACCCACGTGGCCACGCTCCCCGTGCAAAACCCCACCGTGAACATGCCTGTGGGGGATGGGCCTTGCACGGGAAGCAGCTTGGTCCAGCAGAATGGGGGCGGTGGGGAGGGGTGGCGGGCAGTTGCCTCACCCCCTGGCGCCCCGTCTCGCCGAGCATTGGAACGCGCTGACAATGGACGACCCAGCCCTCTGTGCGCCCAGCGCTGCGTGACCCTGGGTGGATCCCCCCACCTCCCCGTCTCTGGGACAGGAGGGGGGGCGGCGGCGGGAGAAGGTTCCTGCAGCCCCTTCAGAAATCCCAGGCACGGAGCCATCCCACACCAGGTCTGAGAGGCCCGGCCAGGCTGGCCAGCGACCCTGTTGCCCACTGGTCAGGATTCATCAACTGATTAAAAAAAAAAAATAGTGGGGGGAGCGTGCAGTGTAGCCACGATGAAATATGCAACGTTCCTCTAGTTCTTTAATACTTCCTCTTCCCACTATCACGATCCCAATTCTACCTTAAGAATCCGCCTAGACCAGAGGATGTACACTGGTACAGACGGGAACCAGAAACATGGGGAATCCAGGACAGATGACGTCTTCAGGACCAGTTGGGAGAGAGGCGATACTGGGAGGGCGGTGGGAAGGTGGGGTAGAAAGGGGGAACCGATGATAAGTATCTACATATGGCCTCCTCCCTGGGCCACAGACTATAGAAAAGTGGATGAAGGGAGACATCGGACAGTGTAAGATATGATGAAATAATAATAATTTATATATTATTGAGGGTTTGTGGGGGAGTGGGTCAGCAGAAAGGGAGGGGAAATATGAGATGCTGATACCAGGGCCTTAAATTGAAAGAAAATGTTTTGAGAGCGATGATGGCAACAAGTGTACAAATGTGCTTTGCATACAATGGATGAATGGATTGTGAGGGGAGTTGTATGAGGCCCCAATAAAATGACTTTTTTTTTTAAAAAAAGGGGGAGTCCTCTTCTCACTTCTCCACCCCATATCTTTTTGAAGGTTGTTTGGCTCAAAGGGGTCTTGGGACGTCCCCCAACATATGCCCTAAACCTGCATGTCCAGGTGGAGCCGCTGGCCAGGAGCTGGTGGTGGCCCTAAGAGGGCAATAGGACCATGCAGATGGTGGCTGAAACTACCCCCTCCCCACCCGTGACACCCCTCCCCTAGTCCGAGTAATGGGGGGCCCTGTAGCTGCCTTCCAGGTCCCTCATACCCTCCTGGCCAGTCCAGTGCCCCTGCTGTCCAGAACATTCTCCTTGACTCCTGGTTCATTCTGATTCATGCACCCGGTTCACTTGCTCCTTCCAGAAATTTCCTGAGGTTCCCCTCATAGCTCCCCCAGGAACCAAACCTTCTCATCACCTCACAACTCCCCGGTTGTGTCTGTCACCCACCCACGTCCACTGGGCCCGCCCGCACACAGTAGGAGCTTAGTAAGAGAACACACACACACACACACACACAGAGGCAGTGCTCCACATCCACTCCCTAGAGCCTAAGGAACAGGGCTGTGTCCCCCCTAGGCGCCCAATCATTGGAAATCATTCATCTACTGAGCACGTGCCACGAAGCACAGGAACCCTGGCAACCACAAGGTCAACAGTTCAAAACCACCAGCTGCTCTTTGGGGAAAAGAGGGGTCTTTCCACCCCCGGCAAGAGTGACGGTCTCAGAAACCCACAGGGCAGCCCCTGTCCTTTGGCCGCTGTGGGTCAGAATGGACTGCGTGGCAGGGAGTCTGGTCTGTGGGCTACGCCCAGCGCTGGGTCTGGAAGTGCTGCCTCCAGCCCCCCAGCCCCAACACAGCTGCCCCCTGCCCTGCCCTCCCGAGGAGAGCGACTGAAGGAGGGCTATCCCAAGGTGCTAATCCAGGGCACAAACCCACGCCCTGCCCAGCCTCCAAAGCCCCCGGGGTCCAGGGGAGGGTGTCTGCTGCCCCTGGACTTCTGCTCACTGGGGCCTCAGTCTCCTCATCTGTTGGGGACTATGGCCGCCACCTCTTCTGGCGTCAATTTGAGGACCAAGCGTGTAGGGGTGGAGTCTATAGCCTGTCACTCCGGAGAGAGCCAATGAGCCAATGAGACCTCTGTGTGGGCGTGCTCTTCTTAGAGAATTCTGGGAAACTGAGCAATTTCTTCTTAGAGGTGGGAGACACTATCTCTCAGCTCACTCCCTGGGAGACGTTGCAGCTGACAGAACCCATGGCCGCTGATAGACCCTGAACCCTGAAAACTGGAGGAGCCGCGGGGAGACCCCTGCCAGCTCTGAGATGCTTCTACCGCCACTGGATACACAAGACTCTGCACCCACTGGCCTGTGGTTGTCCTGGTGTTATTGCACGTGCTTTGTGAGTCTGAAGAGGACTTATGGATGGGTATCGGACATAGGGGCTAATATCGGACTTATCACCTTGGAATGAACTAGGCTGGGGGATATTTTCCTAATGTATAGTTGCTCTTGTATATAAAGTTCTTTTTTTTTGGCGGGGGTGGGGGGGGCGTTGGGAGGGCATCACTGCTCTCCGGCGGTGGGAGTAGGAGGCCCAGCCTTGCTGGAATTGAACCTCCGTCCCAGTGGGCCGCAGTCCCGCCCACAACCACTGCGCCACCGGGGCTCAGCCCACGAAGTTCTTTCTTATGCACACATGCGTGCTCGTGAATTTGTTTCTCTAGTCTACCCAGACTAACACAGGCACCATTCGGTCCTGAGTCCTGGACCCGGCTATGGGGTTTTGGAGCCCCCGACCGCTCTGGTCAGAAGCTGGTTGCCAGGCCTTTCTTCCGAGGCGCCTTCTGTGGCCCTGAAGCACCAACTTCTCAGCTGGTCAAGCAAGTGCTTCCCCCTGTGTGCCAGGACAGATGAGCTGCTTGGGGAGCATAAAGGCTCCTCAGAGCAGCTGAGGCCGGGAGAGCCATGCCCTTTGTTCTTCGCACCACAGGAAGCCCTTTGTGCTGGTCAGATGAGGCCCAGCTCAGGGTCTGCCACTGGCCCGAAACCCCACAGCATCTTGGAGCCAAGTGAGGGCTCCCTCCTGGCTCCTCTGACCGGGGGCATTCTTGGGGGATTCTTGTCCAGCACGGTGACGCGTCGGCGGGAGCTCTCTGGAATTCAGCAACGTGCTCAATGTATCCCTTCCTCCACCTCCATCAGCTCCAACCTGGACCCGTCTGTTCTCTTCAAAACCGCCAGAGGGCACCGGGGAGCTCCTCTGCTGCCCACAGCCCTGCAGGACGCCCAGGGCCCGTGGGCCCAAGCCAGCGTCCTCCCTGAGACCCGCAGGGCCCCATCCACCCTCCTCTCCTCCTCTCCTCTGCTCCTCCGGGTCAGCCTGCCCTGGAAGTCTCCTGAGCAGGAAGTCTCCTTCCCTCATAAGGTGGCCCGGCTTCCCTATTTCTGGCCTGGTCTGCAGTCCGCCCTCTGCCCTCCGCCTCCTCTGGGAGCGAGAAAACAAGAGACAGATGATCGATCTAGCCTGAGTTCCGTCTCGCCCAGGCTGCTGGACCCGTTCCTGACACACAGTGGACACACAGTGAATATTTGCCAAACAGGACAGAGGTGGCTTACTGCCACCGCCCCGGTGTCTGGCCGACGGACCCAGGGGCCGGGGTTTGCGCCACGGGAGCAAGGCCTGGCGATGGGGGTGCAGAAAGGTTACAGCAAAGAAAACCTCACGGCCGTTCCAGGAATCCACGCCACCCCGGGCGCTGGCCTTCTTTTCCTGCCTTTAGCCCTCAGAGAATGTCTGTCTCCAGGCCAGAATGGGATCTCCCAGGGGTTCCTTCCCCTCCACCCCCAGGGTTCACATCAGCCCAGAGCAGAGGCTCCCGCTGGTGACTTAGGCCAGCCCCGCCCAGCAGGGGAGGAAAGTCCAGCCTCCCATCAATCCCTGGTCCCTGGGCGGAAGACTACAATGCTTCTGGCTCAGCAACCCCCCTGCCCGCTCCCTCATTTCCTCACTAGCACCCCCCACCCCGGAAGGCCCATCCCACAGTTCAGCAGTTCTGTTGTGGCCTGCCCACTTCCGACCTGTGTGCCTCTGGGTGCACTGGCCCCTGGACCCAATTAGCCTTCTTTCTACCCCCCCCCCCCCCAACCTGGGGATTGGGTTTACATGTTAGACTTCTGGTGGCGGAGAGGGCAGCTCGGTTCGCTTGCTAGCTGAGAGATCAGTGGTTCAAATCTTCCAGCCGACCCTGGGGAGCAAGAGGAGGCTGTCTGCTCCCAGAGAGAATGACGGACGCGGACCCCCACAGGGGCGGTCACACCCACGTATCCATACACATGGCACTGATCACTGGCAAATAGCAAGGGTTCTGTAACGGCGACGGTCACATGTGTCACCGTGGTGGGAGGTGAGTGTTTCTGGGGGTCACTGAGCCCATTCTGTCTCATGCCCCCCCGCACTCCACCCCGCCCAGCAGAGCAGAACAGGCCCATTGGGATTCCGGGGCCGTCACCTTGAGAGGATTTCCTCTTCTGGGATAGGCTTGAACTGGCACCTCTCTGGGAGCAGCTGAATGCCTCGCCGCCCGGACACTGGGGTCCCCTCGATGAAGGCGAAGTTTGTTCTTGTTCTCCAGGAGCCTGGGACCCCGAGGCAGTGCTCCCTGGGGAGCGTGTCTTCTGCACCGATGGTTGACACGTGGCCCCTGGGAACCTGGGTTCCCCTGGGAACCCTGGCCTCACTCGCCCCAGTGGTGGCTCAGCTGAGCATGATTTTAGGCGACCTCGTGGGGCAGTCCGGGTAGACCAGAGAAACAAATCCAGTGACACTCACGAGTGTATCAGAAAGAGGTCGGCAGACAAGAGCAACTGTACATTAAGAAAACATCCCAGCCCAGTCCAGTCCAAGCCCACAAGTCCGATATGAGCCCTTATGTCCGATACCAATCCACAAGTCCTCTTCAGACTCACAAAGCACATGCAGTGACACCAGGACAATCCCAGGCCAGTGGGCGCAGTCTTGTGTTCCAGGGGTGATAGAAGCCTCTCAGCACTGGCAGGAGTCTCTCTGCATGACTTTTCCAGCTTCAGAGGTCTGGTTCCATCAGGGTAAGCCCGTGTGGCTTCTCCTCTGAGATGTGTCACAGGGAGGCAGCCTTGTGTCTTGTCAGTAGAACATCTCTAAGGGACTGAGTTGTGAGTCTCTCACCTCCAAGAGGAAATACAGCCAGATTTCCCAGAATTCTCAGGAGAAAGTCATGCCCACACAGAGGTCTCATTGGCTAGCTCCAGAATGACAGGCTAGACTCCACCCCCCAAACTCTAAATGCTCAAACAGACACCAGATTGCGTGACTGTCATACCTCATGGGGTGGGGTGGGGTGGGGGTGGGAGTAGCACTGGACTCCGTGGGGTCTTCAGTGGGTGACTGCTTCTGAAAGATGGCCAGGCCTTTCTTCTGAGGTGCTCCGGGGATGGGGTGGGGGGAGGCCTGAACTTTCAACTTTACAGTCTGCAGCTAAGCACTCAGGAGTTCTGACCCTCA
This sequence comes from Nesogale talazaci, assembly GCA_004026705.1. Taxonomy (NCBI): domain Eukaryota; kingdom Metazoa; phylum Chordata; class Mammalia; order Afrosoricida; family Tenrecidae; genus Nesogale; species Nesogale talazaci. Next base: position 81,953 of record PVJH01005808.1, read on the forward strand.
AACACCAGTCCCCAAACCCACGGCCATCGACCCAGGGTGACAGGGACAGCCCAGTAGGCCACCAGAGACCCTTAAACACCGGCATAGCCTCTCTCAGATCTGAGAGGTGAGGCCAGGGGAGGGAGAGACCCCTAGAGAAGGACACTTTCTTCTCTGAACAACTTATCCCAAATCCACAGGGGCAGTTCTACCCTATCTTTGTTTTCTTTTGTTTTTTGGGGCATCACTGCTCTCTGGTGGTGGGAGTAGGAGACCCAGCCTTTGCTCCTGTGCAGCTGGAATTGAACCTCACATCCTGCTTCTTTTTTTTTTCACATCCTGCTTTTTAACAATTTAACATTCTGCGGCATTTTAAAATTTAAGATAAATATATTACAATACTATTTTTTGCGCTCTATGAAAAAAATTTTTTGGTGGGGGGCATCACTGCTCTCTGGTGGTGGGAGTAGGAGGCCCAGCCCCACTGCTGGAATTGAACCTCCGTCCCAGTGGGCCGCAGTCCCGCGCACAGCCACTACGCCACCGGGGCTCAGCCCTCTATGAAAATTTTTGCTGCTCCATATAGACCAAATTTTTAATCAAGAAACCTCCCCCCCTCCCCTCCACCCCCACCCATCAATGGTGTCCCGCTTAAAATCTGGTCACTTTATTATAGGGTCGCTGTTAAGTCACAACAAGCAATCCGATGGCCGTGAGTTTCTTGGGAGTGTAGTTCCCACGTACGTTTCCCATCAACGTCCACCCCAAAGGAAAAGTTCCGTGGCCACAGCGACGCTGTCCACCAGACGCTGTGGCCACGGTCCCCCGGGAGACTACATTTCCCAGCAACCCCTGCAGCTGGACTGAGTCCCACGTGACTGCCTCTTGCCCAATGGGATGCGCGCACGCTCCAGGGCACAACTTCCGGTTCCTGCCTTTCAAAGGCGGCGGCGTGCTTCTGCCTGCGGGTACTTGGAGAATCGCTACCCCGTGTTCTAACTTCGCCGGGAGCGGGGTGACCCAGAGAGGCCATGGCCTTGGTCACCCTTCCAGCTTGCAGGGGGGCTCACCCCCGTCGCTCGGCTTCCGGCCACACAGTAGGGCTGGAAGGGAGAGAGACGAGACCCCGACTCCCAGAGTTCCCGCCCTGCCCCGGAGGGTCGCTCAGAGCGGGCTCCCCCTCCAAGTCCGGGAACGAGGCGGAGGGGGAGGGCGGCACTTGGGAGCGTGAAACCCACCGCGGGCGAGCGGGATCCAGAACCGGCCCAGGCCGTGGTTCCGTGGAGGTCGGGGGGCTTGACCCTCTGACCTTGGGATTAGCGGGCCAACGTGTAAGCCTGTGCAGCACGCCAGATGCTGGCGGAGCCACCTTAATCGGGCAGGCTAGAACCCCCGCTGTGCTTCCGAGACTTTAGCTGGTTTTGTGTTTTTAAAATTTGTCATGAAACAGCTCTGAGAACAATCCTACGTCTGTTTAGAATTCTCGCGTGGGAAAGATCTGGGTTCTGGGCTTCTCACGCAGAAGCCTGGTTTGTGTAAAGGACGGAAGCTGTTTCGGGGCATACAGCCTGGAGAGAGAACATGCTTATTCCAGGGAAGCGTGCCAGAATGGGCAGCCTTGCCCGGGGGTGACCAGAGGACAGAGTGCAGGAGGGGGCCGAGGGAAGAGGGCAGGCCTGGGAAAAGGGGAGCTGGTCCTGCTGCCATGGAAGCCTCTGGCTGGGGAGGCGTGGTGGAAGGTATTGGCTGATGCCCATTGGCCGAATCGAGGCCACTTGGGCTTGGTCAGGGCCATGGGCTGGGGGAGGGGGGACTTGAATTGGAACATGCCCAGTTAAAGTCTCTAAATGGGTGGCTAAGGCTTGCCTGATTGTCTTCCAAACTCTTCTGGGGGAGGGGGGAGGGGCCTTCAAGGGGGGGGGGCGCCGAGAAAGCCCCCCTAACACATCCATTGTGTGAAGCACATTTGTGCATGGGTTGTCATCATCCTTTTCAAAGCATTTTCTATTTGAACGCCTCATTTGTTTCCTCCCACCCTCCAGAACCCTTGATAAATTATTATTTTCATATCTTACACCTTCTGTTGGATAAAAGACTAACTCAATTTGAGTAGAAGCTCTCCTCTTCCTCCCATGTGGATCACAGTCAAGCTCATAACCACTGTGCCACGGGGGCTGCCACGGCGCCACAAGGTGCCACGGACAAACCCCAGATTCAGAGGGCTTGGGGTGGGGGGAGGGGACACAGGAAATGGCCAGATTAAGTGAGGGTACATGCTTGTTAGGTGCTTCTCGGCTGATAACTCCCCGTGGTGACCTCGTTCCCGAACAGAACAAAACGCCGCCCTCTCCAGCATCGTTCTCACGGTCAGGTGGCCTGAGCCCACGGTGGCCACCCCTGGTCCGTCCACCACCCTTTTCTGCTGCCCCTGCACTTGACCAAGCCAGCCTGAGGTCTTTCTCCAGGGCCTGGTCTGTGCTGGCAACAAGCACACCGGGCGACGGGGACATGGAGGGATGGTGATGGTAGAGAAAAAACGTGTGTGTGTGTGTGTGTGTGTGTGTGTGTGTGTGTGTATGCATGAGCAGATGTCAAGCCCTTTAGCCCTTCACCTGACTCCGACAAACCACTGTTGGGTGCCCGGAGTCCATTCCCACCCACGGCAACCTCACACACGACAGTGAATCACCAGGACACTGCCCTCACCATCCCTCAGCACAATCAATAGTTTTGTCTTCAAAGGAGGGCAGGGGTGGGGTGGGGATGTGCCATACTTATTCAATCTCCAGATGGAGCCAGAGAAGCTGGCTTCTAGGTAGAAGAATGTGCCTTCCAGATGGGAGGAAGGCTTCTGAAACAACCTGGGGCAAGCAGGTGGCGCAAGTGTGCTTGCTGAGTGTGGGGAGGGCTTGGGTCACTTCCCAGTCAGGATCAAGGGTTGCAGTCTTCAGTGTGGACTGCAGTACAAAGAAGACCAAAATCCTCACGACCGAACCAATATATTATAAATATCATAGCCACCAATATCCTAATCAATGGAAAGAAAAAGAAGGGCAGGGGCAAAGGACTCCTGAAGGGCAAGGTTGGCGGAGAATTACTATATCATTATTTATGACAGTTAAAGGTCCCCAGCACATAGTCCATCACTGCCCCAAAGACAGCCCCCAGCAGGGGCCCACATCTGGGAACACAGATCTCGATCCCGCCTCCCTGAAGGCCGCAGCCACTGTCACCAGTCCTGTGCCCGTCCCTGGGCCACTGAAGGGCTCCCAGGCCATCGTGTCTGAGTCACCAATGACCCTGGTCCAACCACCCATAGGGTCAGGGGTAGGTGTGTCCACGGATCGGTATCTCCTTGGGCCAAGGGTCATGGAGCATGATCACAGGGTCATTCAGCCTCCCGGCGGCTCTCATCCTCAGGGGCCTGGGCACCCCTCTGCCCCCACATGTGGTTGCTAAGCCCCAGCTGGACCATCTGTGCGTGCTGGATGATGAGGGGCTGCAGCCCCGGGCTCAGAGGGGCAGGCAGGAAGGTCGCAGGAGGGGTACCAGCTGGCCACTGGGGCGGATGTGGTGGAGGGCCGCCCGGCCAGGGAGGCGAGGCCGGCGGGACCCCCAGGGGCACCTGAGTCCCCAAGGACACAGCCCCCCCAAAGGCCGCCTGCAGCTGCTCCATCTGCACCTGCCAGGCCAGGTGGGTCTGCAACCAGGCCGAGTAGGCGGCCTGCACCTCGGCCGCCTGCTGCTGCTCGGCCTCCAGGCGCTGTCTGCCTTCCCGGAAGGCCCTGGCCTGCCGCTCCCGCTCCCACCTGGCCCTGCGCGCCTGCAGACGCTGCTTCCTGAAGGTGCTCTTCACCTTCCGGTCGAAGAGCTGTGAGCCTTCCTCCAGGGGCACGAGGCCCAAGAGCAGGCGGGACACGTCGGAGGGGAGCCGGGGTGTCTCCAGGGGCTGGAAGGGCACCACGGAGTCGTGCCAGTCCTGGCGCCCGAAGCTGCTCATCAGGGCCTGGGAGACCTGGTGCAGGCTCAGGCGGCAGTTGAAGCTCGGGGTGAGCAAGAGAATGGTGAAGGCGCAGCGGTCCAGGGCGTCCTGCAGGCAGCTCAGCTCGCTGCACCCGGGCACCTGGAAGTCCTCGCAGAAGGTGGCCCCGTCCGGCACGCCCAGGGCCTCCAGCTTCTCCCGGACTCGCAGGGCCACGGCCTCGTCAGCCCTGGCGTGGAGCACCACGAAGCTGTAGAACTTCTCCCCCTCCTCTTCCTCCTCCTCCCGGGAGGGCGTCTTGGGGGGCAGCAGGCCAGAGGAGGAGGAGGACGAGGATGAGGGAGCCGCGCTCGTGACAGAAGACGATGAAGATGGAGAGGGTGTCTGGGGGGCCGGGGGAGGAGGGGGGTGCGGTCTGGTTCTCTGAGAGGCCATGTCACCCTCTGGGCCAGAGAGCGGCGTCCTGTCCAGGCTGGGACCCCCGGGGGGCTCCGGGGAGGGTGAGCAGAGAGACTGGGCAGGTGTGGGATGAGAGGGGGCTGCTTCAGATGCCCCAGAGCACTCCCCCACTGGACAGTGGGAACTGGGCTCTGGAGGCTCTGAAGGGCAGGGGGAACCTGGACCAGGGCCCCCCACAGGCACTTGGGGGGTCGGGCTGTCCGGGAGCTCGTGGGGAGGGTCAGCCTCCACTGATGGCGGCCAGCTGACCTGCTCGGGTTCCTGGCGGCCCCCGGGGACAGACTGGCACCCCAGGCTGGCTGCGGGCTGGCGGCAGAGCTGGCTGGGCGAAGGGGTGCTGGTGGGCTGGGCGAGGAGGGCCATGGTGGGTGACTGACTGATTTCCAAGTTGCTGGCCAGGGAGGCCGGGCTGCCTGTGGACCTCAGGGAGCCCGGCCGGCTCCAGTTCAAGGAGTCTCTGATGAGTCTTGGAAGGCTCCGGGTCTCCGAGGGCCGGGGGAGGCCGCTCCGGTCAGAGTGCAGGGGTTGGAAGCCCCCCAGGTCGGTCATGTCCCATCCGCACCGCTCCCGGGCCTCGGCCTGGAGCTCGGGCAGGCGGGGGTCGGCGCTGAAGGCCCCCAGGGCTACACGGTAGGCGGCCTCCCGCAGGGGCTCTGGGCACAGCTTCTCTTCTGCCAGCAGGTGGTACAGGCGGGCCACGGCCCAGGCCTCTTCCAGGGGCTTCTCCTCCCCCTCCTCTTCTTCCTCCTCCTTCGAGGGGGCTTGCAGGATATCTGAGCCGGCCCAGCACTGGGCCACCTGCCGGGCAACCGGGTCAGGTCTCAGCGCCTCCAGGGAGAGCCGGGCCTCGGTGTCCCGGCCCAGCGCCAGGAGCACCATGGAGCGCAGGAGGCCGGCCCCCCGGCAGCTGGGCTGCAGGGCCTTCAGCTTGTGCTTGAGACGCAGAAGCTTGTCCTGGCTGGCCGTGCGGAGGCGGAGGAAGACGCCAGGCAGCGAGGGTTCTGGGCAGGCCATGGGCGCGGCGGGCTGCGGACTCCGGGAGCAGCTCTGAGTGGCCGAGGCATGTTCAGGCGTCCACAGCTCCGGTCAGCGTGTCGGGGTCGGGGAGGGGGGGGCTCACGGAGCAGTCCTGGAGGAGGAGAGGGCTCAGGGTTATTCTGGAAAGGGGGCAGACAGCAGCCTCCTTCCTCCAGCTTGGCAGAAGGTACCACCTCCCCCAACCCCAGGCGGGTCTCGTCCTCTGGCCAGATGAGGACAGGAGACGTGGAGCCCAGCAGGAGCCTGGGCGGCGCAGCGGTCACGTGAGGGGCTGCGAAGCCCCAGGCCAGCCGTTCAAAACCACCAGCCGCTCCATGGGACAAAGACCAGGCTCTGCCCCTAACGTGCTTCTGCCCCTACCAAGTGTGTCAGACCAACTCTCTCTCTCTGTACTGAGAGAGAGTTCTGTTGAATTTCCCTCCAGGCAGTGGCACTGCCCTTCGGGAAGGCTCGCTGCCTACCCCCCCCTCCTCCCTCCCCATGTGGGTCCCTGGAGGAGGACTTCCCATGGGGCAATGCAGAGGGCCGGGCAGTGGAGACAAGAAGACCTGCAGGGAGGTGGGTGGACACAGAGGCTGCACCACAGCGACATGGCACAGGACCAGGTCAGGTCTCCTTCTGCTGGGTGGAACTGAAGGGTGGCCCCCCTTCTGCTGGGTGGAACTGAAGGGTGGCCCCTAACACCCACCGTCCAGTCATTGCTTGAGCTTCCCGCCCCTTCATAGGCCCGGGGTGTCTGCTGTCGGGGAGACACCATGGCCAGAGCACCCCCTTGGCTTGGGATCTGCGTGGTCCGTTTTGACCCGGTGTTTCCGATCCGCCCAGACAGCGGTGGGCATGTGCCCCTCTGCAGGCCCTCGGTGGGCAGCAATGGGGCAGTGCCCGCCTGCATGCTGGGGGGCACAGCACAAGGTGTCCATAGGGGGCAGCTAGGGGGGCTGGGGGGTGTTCGCCGCTGCCTATCATTGAGGGTGTGACGCGGGCCGGCCAGGTGGCCCTCACCTGGAGCAGCAGGGTGGCCTCTGTGTAGCCAGGGAGTGGGGACAAGGTCACTGCCTCCCGCCATGTGGGGGCCCAAAAGGAGAAGAAGGGACCGGAAGGGGAGGAGAAGCAGCCGATGGCGGAGGGCACCACGGGGCACTGCCTGGGGGGTAGATCCCGGACCCTGAAGGAGGAAGGGGCGGGAGCCAGGCAGACCTCCACACAGGAAAAGGGGGTGCTTCATCTACTGCCAGAGGAGGAGACGTCAGAGTGAGGGGGGGACCCTCTACCTCTGAGCACTGGGTCAGAGTGGGTTACGCCGGGGAGGGCCCTTCTCTGATCTCTGGTCGCCCGTGTGACTGAGTGCATCTGGCCACCTGGTTGCTGACCGGGCTCAACATTGAGGGGGGAGGCAGTGGAGGGACCCACAGGCCTTTTGGGACACCTGTGTCCCCAGCCCCAATGCACAGGAAGCACTGCCGGTGAATGTCTGCAGCCCTCTGGACCGTGCTCACTCCTCCCCAAGGTCCTGCTCAGTCTGCCCTGCTGGCCTCGCTCCAGGCCATGTGTGGACCCCACACTTCTCACTGCTGGGGACCCTGTGACCACCCTGCCTTCCTGTGGTCCCACTGGCCCTGGGTGGGGCCTGCTGAGGCGGTGTGAACCCCCCTCACTGGGGGGTCCCTCTGAGCCTGCTTTCCTGTGGTCCCACCCTGGCTGCAGTTCATTGGAGACAGACCCATTGGTGGTCCGGGCGCCCGTGGGACAGGCAGTCTTCTCGGACACCGTCCCTCAAACACGGCTCTCCTCTGTCCGTCTCCCTCAATCCGTGTCCCCCCTCACGTGCTTTAGAGGCCGTGGGACGTCACCACGGCTTGGGCCGGGCACCCCTGTCCTCAAATGCACCTCCTTGCTCTCTGGCACTTTAAAGCAGCACCGAGTGGGGCAGGGTGAACGGGTGTAGCCCTCCTGCTTCCCCAAGCATCCAAGTATCTGTCTGGAGTGGCTCTGCTTTGGGCGGTCAACCGCTTGCAGCCCTCGGCTTGTGGGAGAAAGGGGGGCTTTCTATTTCAGAAGAAGCTAAAATCCAGGACAACCACCCCCCCCCCCTTTCCTGGGACAGTTCTACCCTGACCTCTGGGCTTGCTGTGAGTCAGAATTGCTGCAGACAGCTGCGGCGAGTTTAACGTGGTTTCCTTTGGACCCAGGACTGCCTCTCAATGACCCGTGAAGGGGCACGTCCCAGGTTCCCTTCAGGGTTCTAAACAGAGTCTGCACTGGGCTCCGGGCTATAGTCCGTGGGGGCTGGAAGGTCCAGGCACAGGGTGGAACAGAGGGCGGGTGGGAGGGCAGCAGGAGACACTGCATGGAGGACTGGAGCACTGACCCGAGGGAGGGCCGTGGGCAGAGGAGGGACAGGTCCTGACTCAGGTGCTCACAGGCGTCCTCTGGACACTGCGGGGAGAACAGATTGTGTGGGGACCAGGGCCGCCAAAACCACGTGGCACTGATGGGGCTGGACCAGGGCACAGAAAACCCAGTCTGCTGGCACCCCGTGAGCCGGAGCAAGCAGAGCCGCCTGTCCAACCAGTGGCAGTGGCCTTCACTCAGTGTGACCACCAGGGACGACAGACCCAGAGGGGCCGCCCCTGCTCACTGCGTCCCAGAAGCCAGGGCCCTCGGGAAACTCCTCATTGTCCCAAGTTGACAAGTGAGTTAAAAAAAAAAAATTCTGCGGCCCACTGGCTTGGCGGTTCAAATCCAGCAGCAGCTCTCCAGGAGCAAGGCTGGGCCTCCCACTCCCACCAGAGGACAGTGATGCCCAAACAAACAAACTAAAAAAAAAAAAAAAGATTCAGACACCATGAAAGTCGGGGGTGAGAATGGGGGATCCCTGCTTTCGAGCCAACGTGCAATCCCTGGAGTCAATCTCCTCTGTGCCCCGGAAGCCGGGGGGTTCCCGATCAGGCTGCTTCCTCCCGGTCGGCAGTTCAAATCCAGCTTCCAGGAGAGAGGAAAGACGAGGCTTTCTGCTCCCCTAAAGAGCGACCGTGTCTGAACCTCAGGACCGACCCCACAGGAACAGCAAGGGTTTCAGAGGGCACAGTGGGGAAGAAAGGGTGCCAAGTTGTTGAGGAAGCAATTGTACAACGCCGTTTGAGATGAAGGGACTGTGAGATGGCGTCTTCTCTGTGCTCACTCCCAATGAAATCGTGTTCAGGGGGCTGAGCCCCAGTGGCATCGTGGTTGTGCGCGGGATTGCAGCCCACTGGGACAGAGGTTCAATTCCAGCAGTGGGGCTGGGCCTCCTACTCCCACCGCCGGAGAGCAGTGATGCCAAAAAAAGAAAGAAAGAAAGAAAGAAATCGTGTTCAGGGAGAGAGAGAGAGAGAGAGAGAGAGAGAGAGAGAGCGTTACAGCCTGGGAAACCCACAGAAGCAGCTCTGCCCTGTCATCCCATAGGGTGGCTGTGAGTGCGTCTGCCTGACTTAGCAGCAGTGGAGCACAGAGGGAAACGTTGTTTGTGAATCGACATAGGCAAGGTCTGGCTTTTCACGGCGTTCTGATGTAAGCCACATGCCTCCTTTTCAAAAATGGTTTCCGTAAGCATTGCTTCTCTGTTCAGGGAGCCTTCTGCAGTATATTTAAAAAAAAAAAAAAAAGCCTGCTCTGTTTCTGTTGCTGGAAACATGCGGCCTCCCCGAGTTGTGTGTGGTCCCTGATACTAAAGACAAGACAGTTGAAACATTGTCACCTCATGAAGTCATAAAGTCATGAAATCCACCACAGATGTCACGAGCCCTCGGCTATTGGGGGTCTCCGGAGAAGTGAAAAGCAGGAGGAGGAGTGGGGGTGGAAGCTCTGACCTTGTCTCTTCCAGCCAGCCTTCTCCTTGCTCCAATGCACCAGGCCTGGGAGCAGCAGAAACCCCTCTCTCCTGGGACGCACAGTTCGGGGTTGAGGAGGGGGAGGCACGGAGAAACGATGGATGTCATCACAGCCCTGCTGAATGAGCCACAGGTTCTGCTCCTCGCTCCTCAAGCTCTCCCGGCCCCAGGGCCTTTGCACAGGCCAATCCCTCTGCAGAAACAATGTTCCCCTCGGCCACGCCCCGGCACACTTCTGTCACCCCTGCCCCAGCCGTACTGGATACCGTGTTTCCCCAAAACTAAGACCGACCCATGAAACAAGCCCTAACAGGACTTCTAAGCATTTGAGCAATACAAGCCCTACCCCAAAAATAAGACCTAGTGATGGGCACAACCCACACATTTCATCACGGAGCAGTGACAAAGACGGGCAGTCCTTTTCATCTGCCCCATCGTGAGCTATCTGCAGACTCTTGACATTGCGATCAACAAGCCGTTCAGAGACCACCCGTGCATGGAAATGAATGACTACCTTGAAAACAGAATGACAAGAAACCAGCGTGGAGACTCTGTGAAGCCTGGCCTGCAAGAGGTGGTGATTTGGGTGGAGGCTTCATGGCATAAGATCACAGATGGTGTTGGTACCGCTGCACTGTGCGCACGGTTACCTGGATCAGAGCTGCTCAAATGGGAGTTCTGTTGCTTGACATGAGAGTTTGGAGCCAATGGTTCCAAAGGAAATAGACTCGCAAGAAATTTAGCATGAAATCTGGGGTGTGGAGAGTCATGGCATTCCAGAGGAAGATGACTTAACTATATTTGAATAAATGTAGATTGTTGTATGTACCTTAACATACACACACACACACACACACACATCTCCTGAAAATAAGCCCCATGGTGTCTTCTTGAGGAAAAGTAAATATAAGAAGACCCTGTCTTATTTTAGGGGGAGATGCGGTACAACTGCCTGTGACCCAGGAGCCACATCCAGCCACATCCAACCTGCTCTTTTCCATAAAGTTTTATTGGCTCACGGCCCTGACCATTGGCTCCAGATGACCTCAGAGTGCTTTCACGCCAGGACTGCAGGAACAGGGTGATCAGGGCGCAGGGGCGGGGGCTGTGGCAGGGGCCTCCTGGCAGCTTGCAGAGCTGAAAAGATCTGCCCCCGAGGAGCCCTCGACCACAAGAGTCTGCGGACTCTTGAAAGAGGACAGGGGTAGGATATTTTTCCCACCGCACTCGACAAGCCTAACTCACCGCCGCACAGTGGATTCCAACTGGTGGTGCAGCCGAGCATGAAAACATTAAATGGGTCCCCCGACCCCTGGGCTCACACAGAACAAAGGGACTCCCACAGGCGGCCTTCTTCTGAAACTCTCAGACTCGATGTCACCATATTCCTGCAGGGCAGCGGCTGGCCTGAGCTGAGTGGCAGCTGCCTCCCACCCTCACCACCCGGGTGAGAGCCCAGAGCTGCCCGGGCCCAGTGGTGCCATGGCTGGTACCCCAGGACCAAGTCCCCTTTCTAGGCTCAAAGGAGAAGCCACTCGAAGAGGCAGGCCCTGGGGAAGCTGGGCCGCCGGGATCCAGGCCTCCTCTCTCGCTGTTTCCAGGCTCAGTGGCCCCTCAGTATCTTGGTCTGTAAAAGGGGTGCACCCACACGGCCACCCTCCTGGGCTTGGCGAGAGCTAAAACGAGTCCATTTCAGGAGAAGGGTGCCGAGGTGGAAGGAGTCCCTGGGGGCACTACCTGTGAACCCGCCACCTTCTCATGGGTTCTGTCGCCCACCCCACCCCCACCCCCCGGCCAAAGGACACGCTGGAACTGCACCCTGGTCATGGATCTTGGTGGGCACAGACAGCCTCGTCTCACTCACACAGAGTGGCTGGTGGGTTTGAACCCCGTACCTTTGGGTGAGTGGGGGCTTCACCGTGGCAACTTAGAAGCAAGCCCATTGTTATGGAGTGGACTCCAAATCATCTCTCTCTCTCTCTCTCTCTCTCTCTCTCTCTCTCTCTCTCTCTCTCTCTCTCACCGAGTCAGAAGAGGCCTTTTCTCAAGCATGTATGAAGCCATGCTTCTTTCCCAAGCCGACTGCCTTGTCTCATTCCCTGGGGCACCCAGTGGGTTCGAACTGCTGACTGTGCACCCAACACCACAAGAGTCAGAGACCAGCGACCTTTTTTTTTTTTTTTTTTTTGCAGAAAATGGGTTTCCAGGTCCAAGCTCAGCAAAGCTGAGCAGCAGAAGCGGCGCCCTGCAGGCATGCCTGGAAGACTTTTAAAGTGGAAGGACCTTCTTTGTCCTTCTCCTGAAGGCAGTCTTGATGTCTGGCTTCCCTGCCTCTGTCCTCCCCCCTCCCATTCCATCTGCCCTGCCCTAGCTAGCACCAACTCTTCTGGAAACCTCGCCTTCTCCCCTCCTCTGGCATCCAAGGCAGAGTCGGCAGTAGGGTGGGGCAGAAACATCCGCACCCCCACCCCTGGCCCCTGCTGCTGACCTCGGTTCCCTTGTTTGTGATGGCTGCAGGGGGGCAGCTGGGACAGTTCACTCCCAAACCAACAATGAGGGAACCAACAATGGGTTCCGACTCATGTGACACCCTCCCCTGCCCCCCCACCCCTTAGGATACCCAAGTCAAGCAGGCGGCCTCCTCTTTCTCGAGGTGCAGCTGATGGACTTGCACCCCCGTCCTTGCCGTTAGTCGTCAATGTCTTCCTGATGGGGACAACAGGGCGCCTCGCGGCCACCCCAAACAAACCAGAGCCCCGGCTGGCGGGTCGATCCCTGGAGCACCCCCGGCCCTGCCCCTCTGGATTTCTGAGGCATTCAATCTTTACAATCGCAGAGCGAGTCCGGCTGAGGCCCGCTGGCGTAGTGGTTGAGTGCGGGACTGCGGCCCGTTGGCTTGGCGGTTCAAACCCAGCAGCACTCTCCGGGAGCAAAGCTGGGTAGCTCCCATGACCACCAGAGGGCAGTGATGCCCCCCCCCAAAAAAAAAGCAGAGAGGGTCTCCGCTTTCTCCTGCTGTGGCGCGGCCGGCGGACTGGAGCTGCTGACCTGTGGCCGGCCGTTTGGTGAGTGATCGAGGGCGACGTGCCACCAGACAAGACCAGGTCAGCAGTCCCAATCGGAACTGTCACAGTGGGTTTCTGAGGCGGTCTTTCCAGGAGTGGAAAGCCTGGCCTCAGTCCCACCACACCAGGGCTGACAGTAAACACTGCAAGAGTGTTCTCTTTCCCCCCCCACCTTTTAAAAAAAATGCTTAGCCACCCCCGAGACTGTGTCCTATCTTTGCTCCCTGCTCCCCTGCCCATGGGAGTGGGAGGGTTTATGGAGCTGGTCTGACAGACGGTCGACTGAAGGACAACAGGACAGAACACCACGTCGTCCTGCGTCCTCTGCACCATTGTCGTCCCGCTTGTGCCCCTTGTCACGGCTCCTGTGTCCGTCCACCCGCTTGCCGGCCTTCCTCCTTCTCACTGCCCCTCTCCTCTCCCAAAGCCGATGTCTCCCTTCGGGCACAGATCTCTCCTGACCACAGGGCTGAAGGGCGTCAGATAAGGTCTCGCCTCTGAGGAGTCCCTGAACTTCTCCCAAGGCAGGTGGATTTGATCTCTCGGCCCCCACGGTTCGTGCAGGCTCCTTGGTCAACAGCACGTTCAAAAGCCTCAGCTTGTCTTCCGTCTTTCTTGCCCAGTGGCTGCCTTTCACAGGTGCCCGCGGCCACTGCGAACACCCTGGCTTCCGTCTGGCCCCCTTCATCCCCTGAGCGCATGGCTGCTTTGCGACGCTCGAAGGAGACATTGTGCGGCCGATTCACCCACGGCGATGCGACCTTTGATCCCTGACTGCAGCTTCCCTGAACCTCCAAATCTTTCCCACCGGACCAGTGGGTGACATTGCGGTCGACAGAGACAAGACTGGCCGTGTCAAGGACTTCCTCTTGCTCAGACCGAGGAGGAGGGGCCCTGGCGGGTCCAGGAGAGAGAGGATGGGGCTGGGCCCCACAGGGTGGCCGCATGAGCTGTGGGGACAGTCTGCAGCGAGGGTGGGCTGGACGCGCAGACCCCAGGCGAGAAGGCGGCCGGGGCTGGCGTCTGAGAGGGGCGGGTTGGCATGAGGCAGCCTGGCTCAGCAGGGAAATGTGGAGTCTTAGCACGACAATCCGCTTTAAGCGGTCCTGGGTTGCTCCCTGCTCTCACCTCTGGCTCCTCTCCCCGTCACTCACCGCTACACACACACACACACACACACACACACACACACGCCTTTGCACACGCAAAGAGCCCTGCTGGCTCTCACCCTTCTCTGAAAGCACCCGGGTGACTTTGCTTCCCTGGTCCTCTTCAGGCCTCGGTTCAACCAACACCTGCTTCACATCACAAGACCTCCCCTTCCCCTCCCTCCCTCCCCCTCCTGCACACCCGGCTTCATCTTCTCTCCTTTCAATTCCTCACCACCTGGCTGGCTCCACCCTGGTTTCCAGTGACTCACGAGGACCCCACGCGACCAGGAGAACCAAGCCCGCTCCCCCCCCGTTGGTGCCCCTCCAAGGGCTTTCTCAGCGGCCATCGTTACGGAAGCTCATCTCCTTCTCCTACCCAATCACTTAGGGGTTTTAATTCTTTGTTTTGTTTTGTTTTTTTTGGTATCACGGCACCTGGTGGGAGTAGGAAGCCCAGTCTTGCTCCTGGAGAGCTGCTGCTGGATTTGAACCGCCAACCCTGTGGGCCGCAGTCCCACACACAACCACTACACCACCGGGGCCCAGCCAGGGAGTTTTCATTCTTTTCCTATCATTTTACTGGGGGTTCGTTCAGCTCTTATCCATCCATCCATCCATCCATCCATCCATCCATCCATCCATGGTGTCAAGCACATCTGCACATATATTGCCATCATCATTCTCAAAACACTTGCTTTGACGTGAGTCCCTTGGTATCCGCTCATCGCCCCCCCCCCCCCCGCCATGAACCCTTGACAATTTACAAATTGTTTTTTCATGTCTGACACTGTCTGACATCTCCCTTCACCCACTTTTCTGTCGTCCATCCCCCAGGGCGGGGTGTTGTCTGTAGATCCTCGTGTTCGTTTCTCCCTGTCTCCCCCACCTCCCACTTTCCTTCCTGGTATGGCTACTCTCCTTGCTGGCCCTAAGGGGTCTGTCTGTCCTGGATTCCCTGTGTGTTCCGGCGCCAACCTGATTTTATCTTGGTAGTTCTGAACCCACCATCTTTTCCCCCCATGTACTTAACCATTGCGCCACCAGGTCTCCTTGCAAAGGCTAGATCTCGGCCAGGAAGATTCGACGGGGCCGCCCTAAGTGGCGCCCCACCCCCACGGGGCTGTAGCGAGGGACGTAGTGCTGGTTACACCTCGGGCTCCGAGCCACGGGTCAGCAGTTCAAATCCACCAGCTGCACCGCAGGAGGGAGTGGAGGCAGGTTCCCGACACCCCAGGGCCCGGCCCGCCCCTCCATCCGTCCATCTGCCTCGGCCTGGGTGGGGGCCAGAACAGGAGCAGCCATCACCGTGAGAGCAAGACCAGGCCGTCTGCTGCCAGGAAGAACCGGGGTCTCACTCTGTCCTCAGGGACCTGCCAAAATGGCTGGCTGCTCACTTGACCCAGAAAACCCCACAAAATAATGCAGATCCAGAGGGCGGCCATCTCAAGAACACCCGAGAAACGGCCCGCCTCTCCAGAAAGCCCCCTAGGACCTGGAGGGCGTCCCTTGGCAGAAGGGACCTTTCCAACATGATGGGGGGGGCGCTGGTAGGTGGGCTTAGACCAAGCAGTGGGGTTGGGCCCAGGGTCGGTAGCCCCCAAAGAATGCTGAATGTTTGCTACCCACATTTAAAAATGGCATGCGTTATGAGTCCCCCCTGCCCCCCAAATCCTCACCCCTGGACCAATGGGTAGCATCATGGTCGGCGGAGCCAGGTTGAAGTTGTCAAGGATTCGTCTCGCTGAACGGAGGGGTCAGAAGTGGATTCTGTGGTCTCTGAGCACCCCACCCCCCATGTGAAGGCAGCCCCCGAGCCGCACTGCCGCACTCTCAGAGCTCACCAGGGGTCAGCCCGTCCGTGAGCGCCCCCTGCCATGGGGAAACGGTCCTGACAGACAGGAGGAAACTTCCCAAACCAGCGGAGGACGTTGCCAAGATGGAAAAAGACGTCCCTGAAGACACAGAAGAAGCAACAAATGTCGGACTCAAGTGCATTCAAGCTTAAAATAAAAGTCAAAAAAAGGGCTGAGCCCCGGTGGCGCAGTGGTTGTGCGCGGGACTGCGGCCCACTGGGATGGAGGTTCAATTCCAGCTCCCAGGAGCAAAGGCTGGGCCTCCTACTCCCACCACCAGATGGCAGTGATGCCTAAAAAACTAATAAAAAGTACCCAAAAAAGTCAAAGAAAAAGAGTTAGCAGCTCTCAGAGGGAAGGGGGAGGGATCCACGTGACATCAACGTGTAAAAGGAGGAAAAGAGAAATTCCACAGTAGATTGTGACAAGGATGGCACGGCGCTCCTTGACGTCAATTGCATGACGCGCGAATGACACTTTATCAGACATCACAGAGTAACAGACGTGACTCAAAAACCCACGGGGATGCAGTGATGCCCCCCCCCCCAAAAAAAAAAACTCACGGGGTCAAGTTTACCGTCCTGTGCTGTCCCCGAGTCAGAACTGACCAGATGGCAGTGAGTTTGGTTATTTTGTTAAAACCACCCCCACCACCATCACCGTCACCTTCTCCTCCACCTGTACTATCTCCACCATCATCACCAACACCACCTCCACCTCCTCCTCCACCATCATCTCCACCACCACCATCATCATCACCACCAGTTGTTGATGGCTCAGCCAGAGCCC
This sequence comes from Nesogale talazaci, assembly GCA_004026705.1. Lineage (NCBI taxonomy): Eukaryota > Metazoa > Chordata > Mammalia > Afrosoricida > Tenrecidae > Nesogale > Nesogale talazaci. Next base: position 98,138 of record PVJH01005808.1, read on the forward strand.
GGCACATAGTAGGTGCACAATACAACACGTGAACAAGTGTGTTGCCTGAACCCCCTTCCGCTCTTGGTGTTCACCATCCAAATCTCCCTGTCGCATTTGTGTGCGTGGAGGCCCTACTGTGCGCCAGGCCTGTTGGGCAAAGGGGGGAGCTGGAAACAGAAAGCACCTCCTGAGTGCTCACTGTGTCCGAGGCGCTGTTCTGGATGTCGTCGGTAAGCATGCATTAAGCACCTACTGGATTCCGGGCAGGAAGGCCTGGTGGCACGGGGGGCTATGTGCAGGGCCGCTCCCTTCGGGTTGGCAGTTGCAGATCACAGGCTGCTGTGCACGAAAAACGCGAGGCTCTCGACTCCCCGTCAAGAGTTGCCGTTTGGACCTGGCTCACTGTTGTGGGGAGAAGGACTTCGAGAGTTCTGCACAGCTCCTTGCTCTTTGGGTTTTCAGTGCCCAAATGAGAGCTGGACTTGCTGTTCCTGATCAACTAGGCCAAGCAGTAGAGTGCCCTCCCCGTTGACAGCTGTGCCCACCCTACCTGCATGCACTTTGTCACCACCTCAACACAGCAAAAAAGTACTATAAAAAAGGCTAGAGGAGGGGCTGAGCCCCAGTGGCGTAGTGGTTGTGCGTGGGACTGCGGCCCACTGGGACGGAGGTTCAAGTCCAGCAGTGGGGCTGGGCCTCCTACTCCCACCACCGGAGAGCAGTGCTGCCCCCCCCCCCCCCCCCGCCTACAAAAAAAAAAGGCTAGAGAAAATAGAACATGTATGAGAACAAGTAGTCCAGGGGACAAAATGGACCACGGCGAACCTCAGTTTCCACAAGCGTGAGACCAGAAGTACTAGATGGTGCCCAGCTTCCACTGCCAATTACTCTGAAAAGGATCTCAAAAGAGGGTCCTGGGTAGACTGGGAGAACACAGCAGGCCAAAACTCCATAGCAAAAAATAGACCCGGGTTACTGGTCTGAAGGTGTCTGGTGGAATATCAGGACTATGGCCCGTAGAGGCGCTTCACCCTTGGAACCGTACTCACACCTCTGAACTTTAAACCCAACAGTTTACAGACTTGGAGGGAAAGAATAACATCCGAGAGGTCTACACTCTAAAACAATCAACCCTACCCAATTAACAGGACAGCATTTGCTTATGCATAGGAATTCTTAAAAGCAAGAAGGAACAGGAAAGAAGGATGAATGGTGGTAAAACACAGGGAGGGTGGGAGTGGGAAGAGTGCTGGTGCATCTTGGGGACTGATCAACTGGGTGAGTTTCTGTAAAATTCTAAATCAATAAAAGGTGTGTGTGGGGGGGTAGTTTCCCAGAGTTACTGTCTGGGAAACTCAGCAGGGCAGCTCTGCCCTATGTTATAGGATTGCCGTGAGAATCAAGGCAGCAGGCCGGTCCCGCCAGCAAACTGAGAGCAAAGGGTCAGGTAGTTATTAAATGACCGGGTGCCCATTCATAGCCCCCAGGGCAGTCAATCACCAGTGCTCAGGTCCCTGGGGTACGCAGAATGTGGGAACCAATAGGATTAAGAAAGGGCCAGGGCGGCTGAGCCCCGGTGGCGTAGTGGTTGTGCGCGGGACCGCGGCCCACTGGGACGGAGATTCAATTCCGGCAGTGGGGCTGGGCCTCCTACTCCCACAACTGGAGAACAGTGATGCCCCCCCCCAAAAAAAAGGGGGGGCCAGGGAACCCTTGCGTTGATCCCCAATGAGGAACCAGGGTGGGGGCTTGCAAACTAGGGGATAAAAGGAGTGTCCCCGCCTTTTGCCCGATTTGACTCGGGGTGTGGACAATACAGTCCTCCCCCTGGCTAACGGAAGCACAGGCAGGATTTCTGTGCACTCCTCCGTTAAACTCCCCTCCGGGAGAAGGCCGTCGGTCTCAGTCCCCTCCAGAGAGGCCTTTCCGGCTCCGGCCTAGCTCAGGGGTTCACACTGATCCACCCGTCGCTGAGAACCAGGGCCTGGGGGTGCCAGGAGTCGTCATCGACTCGATGGCAGGGTGGGTTGGTTTGGTTTGGGTCTCTTATGGTTGATGGTGGAGCCCTGATGGCACAGGGGGGCTATGCACTGGGCTGCCGGCCACAAGGTCGGCAGTTTGAAACCAACAGCTGCTCTGAGGGAGAGAAACGAGGCTTTGTACTCCCAGACAGAGTGACCGTCTCAGAAACCCCCAGAGGCAGTTCTGCCCAGTCCTGTGGTACTTACGTAATCTCATGTCAGCTTGAGGACATTCCGAGCGAAGGGGTGGAGTCTAGCCTGTCAGTCAGGTTGTAGTCTGATGACCTCACTTGGAGGCAAGGAGATAAATAGCTCACTGGAGGCCAGACCCGCTCTCTATCTGTTTCACATTCCTGTTTAAGCCACATGCAGAGGGCAGCCAGAACCCTGGGGAGGCGTCCACCGCCGCTGGATCCACAAAACTCTTTGCCGACCGGCCCGTGCGCTCCCTGCATTCAGCAGCACCGCATGTGCTGCGTGACTCTGAGGAGGGACTTATGGACTAGTACCGGACATCTGGGCTGATACTGGAACTTATTATGACCTTGATCTGGACCGGGCTGGGGTGTTTTCTCTGTAATGCTCTTTGATAGAAAGCTTCTGGGTTTGTTTCTCTCGTCGACGCAGACTCACACAGCGTCCATTCAATGACAGGGAGTGAGTGAGTGGGCCAGGCATTGGAAACACCACCAAGACCACGGGAGATATCCCAGCTGGTGGCGCAGCGGTTAACAAGCATGTTCCAGTGCTGGCCAAGAGGCCAGGGGTGCTAAACTTCCCGGCTGCTCTGTGAGAGACCGAAGTGGCTGTCTGCTCCCCTGAAGATGAACAGATCCCCTCTCAGGTGGGTTCAAGACTGGCCCCACCCCGTCACCCACCTCCATGGCTGCTGGAGGAGGAATAGGCGTTCACATCGCCTTGCCAGAGGTGCTGAAGACCACCCAAGTCCACGAGGGCCGAGCACGTGGAGCTGGAGAAGCTGCCGGCGCCACGGGCCAGCGCCAAGCCCATCTCTCTGCGTGGCCACGTCCACCTGTGGCGAGCCTTTGTCTGACACGCGAGTGGAGCGCCTGAGTGCTGAACCGCTCCCACCCCACATCAACCTCACGCAGGCCGGTGACAACGAGAATTCAGGGGAGGGGGCAGGTCTCTGCACCCCCGAGAGAGGAGGGAAGCCTGGAGGTGGTGGTTAAGGACCACGGCCAAGACGCTCAAGCCGAGGATGCTATTGATGATCACCGTGAATGCCAATGACGAACAAATTAAATTTTGCTGATTGTCTTCTGGTTAAAAGGAGAGAGAGAGAGCCTGATGAGGATGAGGGTGAAAAAGCAGGCGCAGAGACCCGACGGTGAGTTCTGCTCAGTCCTAGAGGCTCCCTCAAAGTCAAGGTCCACATAAGCCCAATGGACTCGGGGCCCTGGTGATGCTCAGTCCATCAGGAAGCGGCAGCATCTCAACGGTGTGGACAAGTCATTTCTGAGGAGCCCTGACGGTGTCCACGGCGACACAGTGGACACAGCGGGCAGTTCGTAACCACCAGAGGCCCCCAGGGAGACAGACTGGACCGTGAGGGTCTCAGGTGCCCCCAGGGGCGCCATGAGCGGCGCTGAGTTTAGAGGCAGGGCCCTGGAGCTGCTTTGCGTTTTGCAGACTCCAGTCCAAAGCCGCCCTGCGTGTCACCATGGTCACGTGCTCGGCTGCCAGCCAGGAGTCTGGCGGTTGGAGCCTGTCCACTGGTTCCCAGAGGACAAGGCCTGGACATCTACTTACCACGGCAGCCTGGAGTGCCCTCTGGGCAGCTGAACAGGGGCACAGGCCAGAGGTCCCTGGGTGGCTTCTACCTCCAAGTCAGAGGGGTTTGGAACCCAAGCAGCAGCGCCACTGAAGAAGCCCGAAGGTCAGCAGTTGGAATCTACCAACCGCTCCACAGGAGAAAGCACACTGGCTCTCTGCTGCCCAAGATACGGGCTCAGGAAACCCAGCCAGGCAGTTCTACCCTGCCACTGAGCCTGGGCACACCCAGCGCCGCCACCCTGACCGTTGCAGGCTCTTACATATATTGTTTACCATCTGACCACGTGACCAGTGGCCTCCAGGAGGGACGGACACTGTCCCCACTTGGCTCTGTGGCCCCTGCGCACGCAGCAGACACACCCTGAGTGTGGGGCGGCGGAGAGTGAATGAAGGAACGAGTGTCCCTCTTTCTGCAGCAGAGTGCTCAAGGTTCAGGTAGACTCAGGGGCACCCCCAAGGCCCCCCAGAGGCTGGGCCTGCCTCCTCCAGTCCTCCATCCTTCTGATTACACAGCTGTGACGCCCAGAAACCCTCTCCCCAATACGACCACAAAGATAGCAAGACATTCGGGGGAGGGGGGGTCCCCCTAGTGCCCCTGGTGGCTATGCAGAACTCTAGCCTACTGGAGGAGGGAGGGGATCTGGCGAGCTAAGAGGGAGTCTGGGGAGAAGGACTGGTAGTGGACATGGCTAGAAAGTCCCCTTGGATCCCCAGGCTGTCATCTCAGAAGAGATGGGGCTTGGGAGGCCAGGGAACTGGGGGAAAGGCCTGGGCGGTGACCCGATTGGACAGTGCAGAAGCGCCCCTGTGGGTTTTCCAGACTGCCACGCTCTCTGGGTGCCCATAGAGAGCCTCTTCTTTCTGGGGTGCAGCGGCTGATGCTTTGCAACTATGTGGGGAGCAGCGTAACCACAGCGGGGACTCCACCAGGTCTCCTTGGCCCCAGATTTCCGCTGGGCTGGGTGGTGGGGTGGGCGGTCATCTGGGGAGGGATCCCGAGCATGGGGGGGGGCGGGGCGCGGGGCTGGAAGGAAGCCAGGGTGTAGCGATGTTCTAGGTGGGGGTGCCGGGGAGGAACCCAGAGTTGGGAGAACCTGGGGTGTTGGGCGGTGGACCTGGGGGAAAGGGAGACTGCGGGGGGCGGGGCAGGAACTGGCTGAGGGTCGCTCCCAACCCGGCAGCGTGGGGCCCGGGTTCAAACGAAGCCACAGGCGACAAGTTACTTGCCCCCACTTACCAGGCGTCCGTCTGTCCGTCCGGGGGCGCCGCCCGCGCGTCCTGCGTCCGTCCGGGTTTGGGCGGCCTCAGGGGGCTGGCGCAGGCACCAGCGCACCAGCCGCTGCCGCCCGGCGCCTGCCCCTTCCGCGGGCCCTGGGGGCGGAGCTGGCGCCGTGAGGTCACACTTTCTGGGCTCAGCCCGCAACAAAGCAGGGAAATTCCCGGGCGCGCCCCCCCCCCCCCCCCGCGGCCAAACGCCTACTGTCCAGAGACTGAAACTGACCTGGACAGGGGGACACGCGCGGCCCAGGGGGGGGTACGGACCAGAAAGTCGCTTCCAAGATTGGTGGTGCAGGGGTTAACGTGTCAGGATGTCGACAGAAGGTCCGCGGGCCATATCCGCCAGCCGGAACCCCTTTGGGGCAGCCTGCCCCGTCCTGCCGGATCCCAATTTGCCAGGCTCGACTTTGAGGGGCAGGATTTGGTGAGGCTTGGCAGAGCCACCTGGATCTCACAGCCAGGACAGAGGACAGCTTTTGTAGGCTGAGCCCCGACCCACGGGCAGCGGTGGGCTGGGTGGGATCTGGCAATGTCAGGTGTGTGTGGGAAAACGTGGGAACAGGACCTGCTGACCCCGCTTTCATTTGTCGTGAAGGAAATGGCGCGCCAAAGAGACAGGGTCGTTAAAATAAAGAAGTGGCTTCCTTCTCCCAGGAGTCCACGGGACACGGATTTAGGCACTGTCGGGCCCTCACAGACGGCGGAAGACAACACCCTCTGGCCACATGCTTACGTCTGAGCCACTGTCGGCAGCCACTGTGGTTGCTCCATCTTGTTGGGGAGGGGGGTCTTCTCCTCCCCCACCGCTCCCTGCTGCAAGCATGGCGTCCTTCTCCAGGGACAGGCGTCTCCTGCGACCTCATGCCCCCAGTACCCATGCAGAAGTCTCTGACGGTCCGTCTTCCCAGACACATCTGTCTGTCCCCTGGGCAGTTTGTGACACGTTCAGTATCCCTCCCCGGCAGCCCCATTCACAGGCGTCGATTCCTGTTGCGTCTGCCAGTGTGAGGTGCCAGCCCCCACAATCGAGCGGGCATCACATCGTGGAGGGGTAAAATTGGAGAGACGTGAGACGAGATAAAGCATGCAATGGCTCACCTCTGGGACAGCCATGACCTCAGCAGCCAGGTCCGGGCAGAGAGAGCAAATCTATTTCCCACCAAGGCTGCTAAACATTCAACACGGGCTGAGCCCGGGTGGCATAGTGGTTGTGCGCGGGACTGCAGCCCGCCGGGATGGAGGTTCAATTCCAGCTCCACAGGAGCGAAGGCTGGGCCTCCTACTCCCACCACCAGAGGGCAGTGATGCAAAAAAAAAAAAAAACACTCAACACTCAGGCGGCATGCAAGCCCCCCTCATTACAGGTAACCACTTGCGCAACAGGAAGGAGGTGTACAAGAGACACACGTGAGACAGGAAGGGGGTTCTTGCTGGGGGTGACATGCCATAGGAAGGGGAGGCACGAGGGGCAGACCTGTGACAGGAAGGCACACAGGTAACAAGACGGGTTTGAGAGTCAACACGGCAGCCCAACCTTGGTCCTCCCAGAGCTGGCTGGACCTTAGACTTTGGGCTCTGATATAGGGAACAATCCATGGTCCTTATCAGCAGGGAGTGAGCCCTACTTAGGGTGGGACAGACCATAGGCTTTAGACACCTATAACCCTCAGGGAGATAACCTTCCACGTGTACAGTCAGAGCCTCAGGTTTACCCTCGATCAGGGGTCCGCAAACTCGTGAGCCCGGAAGCGCCCATCCAGTCCCTGCTAACCACTTCAAAACCGCCCCAGAGCCTTCGCTATGATTCTCCACACAAATGAAACCGCCGCGATGTGGAAGAATCACCTTCACCTGTCTTCGAGGTGACTGACTTCAGAGCCGCAGGCTCACACGGAAAGAGCCCCCGAGCCCCTGTTGGCCGACCGCTGGCCTAGAGGATGGGGGACAACGTAGGAGATCACCTGTCTGTTTGCCACCGTCCTTCTTCACTGTCCAACTCTCCCCTGCAATGGCCTCACCAGGCCATTGGAAAGACCATGGACTGGCGCCGTGTGCACCTGGGTCCCCAAGGCAACAACCTTGCTTTCTGACACTCAGAAGAGAAGTCTTGTGCAGCAGGTGTGCTTGACACAGCCTGCCGTGTGATTTCTTGACTGCTGCCTCCTGGGGCATTGAATATTCATTAAAAAAAAACAAAAACAGGCTGAGCCCTGGTGGTGCAGTGGTTGAGTGCGGGACTGCGGCCTGCTGGATTGGTGGTTCAAATCCAGCAGCAGCTCTCCAGGAGCAAGGCTGGACCTTCTACTCCCACCAGAGGGCAGTGATGCCCACAAAAAAAAAATAAAAACTCCTACCTAACTCACTGCTGTCCAGTCGATGCCAACTGACCACTACAGGACATGCTAGGACTGTCTGAGACAGTCCCTCTTCACAGGAGAAGAAAGCCCTGTTCCTCCAGCTGGGCAGCCGGTGGTTTTGCACTGCTGGTTTTGCAGGTTTCAGGCCCAATTCATAACCATGCCGCTGCCAGGGCTCATGGACACCTTGAATGATATCGTCAGGTCTCCCCCAAAGAGTGGGGTCTGTTACCTCCCTGCCCTGGAACGCGTGTGTCTTTCTCTAGGGGAAATGCTGTATCATGTACCAGGCCGCCTCAGGTGCATCAGAGAAAGAGCTGTGCTCCAGGGTTTTCCGTGGCTGATTGGGGGGAAGGGGACTGCCAGGCCTTTCTTCCCAGGCACCTCTGGGTGGACTTGAAGCTCCAGCCTGGCAGTCAGCCCTGGTGGAGGTCGCCTGCCCTTGGCACCTGCGTGGGAGAGAGTGTTTCTTGCTCTAGAGTAGCTGCAGACTGGGGGGGTGGGGGTGGAGGGGGAAATCATGGGGTTTCCTAGGATGTAGACAGTCTCACTCTTACTAAACCGTGAGAGGCAGTTCTCCAAACCCCCCTCCTGGTTTTCACTCCCTCTGGCAAAGAGTCTAAGGGCTCACTTCCTTAATCCCCACCACATGGCGCTTTCTCTTTCTAACTGGCATTTCATGTCATTCAGATAGATGGGGGGGACCTCCCAAAGTTTATGCACTAAGGGGAAAAGTTTATGCACTAAGTGGGCAAGCATAAGGTCCCTCACTGTACCGAGAAAGCAATGAGCCCAGTGTATTAATGGGCCATGGGAACATCGGTCTCTACAACACTGAGACCCGAAGAACTGGATGGTGCCCACCTACTACCACCAAGGACCAACGACTCTGAAAGAGATCCCAGAAGGAAGTCAGTCTGTGTTAGTCTGGGTAGACACTCGTACCTGTATAAGAAAGTGTTTTATGTTCAAATCCAGCAGCAGCTCTCCAGGAACAAGGCTGGGCTTCCTACTCTCACCAGGGCAGTGATGCCAAAAAAAAAAAAAAAGTTTTATATGCAAGAGTAATTGAATATTAAGAAAACATTCCAGCCCAATCCAGATCAAGTCCATAAGTCTGCTCTTAGCCCATCTGTCTGATACCAGTCTATAAATTCCTCTCCAGACTCACGCAGCACATGCAGTAATGCTGACAGCAGGAAGATCACAGGTCAGTGGGCGGAAAGTCTTGTGGCTTCAGGGGCGGTGGAAGCATCTCCACACTGGCAGGGTCTCCACGTGCCTCCCCCAGCTCCAGGACTCTGACTCCATCAGCGTGGCTCCATGTGGCTTGTCAGCAGGAAGATGAAGCAGAGTGTGTGTTCTGCCTCCCAGGGGGAGGAAGACAGAAGTTCCCAGAATCCTCAGGAAGAGACCACGCCCACACAGAGGCCTCATTGGCTATGACCGGATGGACAGGCTCGACTCCACTCCTTCACAAGTTGACAGGTGATGTCACTGCTGTTGATGACGGTGAGAGTTTACGGAATTGTGTGAGATGGGAATGATGCATCGATAAAGTTGCTTTTTAAAAAAAATCATTTCAGGGCTGAGCCCCGGTGGCGTCATGGTTGTGCGTGGGACTGCGGCCCACTGGGATGGAGGTTTGATTCCAGCTCCCAGGAGCAAAGGCGGGGCCTCCCACCACTTGAGGGCAGTGATGCCCCCCCCCAAAAAAAACAAAAAAACAAAAACAAATTATTTTATTGGGGACTTATACATCACATTTCACTATACATAAATACATATACTGTGCCAAGCACCTTCACATGCCTGCTGCCGTCATCATTCTCCAAATATCCGTGTTTCCATTTGAGCCCTTGATATCTGCGTCTCATTCTTTACCCTCCTTCCTCACTCCCCCATAAAGTCGCTTTTTTTGAGGGTTTTGTTGTTTTGTTTTGTTTTGTTTTGGCATCACTGCCTTCTGGTGGTTGTGGGAGCTACCCAGCCCCACTGCTGGAGAGCCGCTGCTGGATTTGAACTGCCAAACCCGTGAGCCACAGTCCCGCACTCAACCACTCTGCCACCAGGGCTCAGCTCTAAAGTCACTTTTTTTTTTTTCTTTTTTTTTTTTGGCTTTTTTTTTTTTTTAATTTTATTGGGGGCTCTTACAGCTACTACAACATTCAGTACATCATTTGTATCAAGCACATTTGCACACATATTTCCACATATATTTCCCAATATTTTCCACCTGAGCCCTTGATACAAGCCCCTTTTAAAAAAAACCCTCCCCTTTCCCTCCCCCCCCTTTTTAAAAAAATTGATCATTTTA
>PVJH01005809.1:0-107960 GCA_004026705.1 Nesogale talazaci
TTTTTTTTTTAGGCATCACTGCCCTGGTGGTGGAAGTAGGAGATCCAGCCTTTGCTCCTGTGAGCGGGAATTGAACCTCCATCCCAGTGGGTCTTAGTCCCGCACACAACCACTACGCCACCAGGGCTCAGCCCAAGGTTGTAAATCTTTATAGAAGCTTGCCACATCTGTTCACCTTTCAAACCTCTGACTTTTTTGGTTAGAGCTTTGAACTTTTAAACCAGTGTCACCAGGTTTTTTAATAAAATTGAAAAGCACTAGACACAACCTTGCCAACTATCAACTGGGACCAATTTTAAAAGCCAGGTATCATCATTTAAAAATGAGGGAAAAAATAAAACCAAATACAAGAGATTGAACAGTTAAACAATTTATTTATTTACAAGTATCTAAATGTTTGTGTGTGTGAGGGGGGGGGCATCACTGCCCCCTGGTGGGAGTAGGAGTCCCAGCCTTGCTCCTGGAGAGCTGCTGCTGGATTTTAGCCACCACTCCTGTGGGCCACAGTCCTGCACACAACCACTATTCCACGGAGCTCAGCCCGTATTTAAATGTTTATTTAAATACATGTATTAATTATTGTCTGTAAGATAATTCACATTATTATAAACATTGTACCAAAATATAGCAAAAGCTCCTCACTATATAATTTTTTAAATAAAAATAAGAGTTTGATAATTTTAATGATGTAAAGAAAGAGGACACCTTTCAAATTTGCATACTACATAAAACTGGTCTTTTATCCTTGCTAGCATCTGAGAAAGTAAGGATAGCTTCATCTTAGAAGATGCTTAACGTTAGAATCACTAGGTACTATACTCGGTTCTGACACAATAAGGTATCTTTAAAGAGGAAACTTCAGCAGCTCCCTCATTTTTACACAGTCCTCTTTGCAACACCCGCTTTCTTACATGCATAGTGGTTTTCAACTTTTAATGAGCAATTGATACAAATAATTTTAGCATAACTAAGATATGGATATTGCAATCAGTACTCATGCCACGTGTCAACATTTTTTATTGATTATTTTCTTATCCAAAGTTTTAGACTTTAAGAATAATGTATTGAATAGCTGCTGTCAACGGAATATCATTGAGTTTCTGGATTGTCATGCCATCTAGCTAGCTTCTGCATTTATTTCTCTGTTCACGGTCTCTTTGAGGCATGTCTTCAGAAAATTCTGACTATATTTTAAATAGAAGAATAAAATAAATGTTGCTAGGAGAAAGTCTAGTGTCTTACATTTATGGTAAAGGCTTAGTCACAGGCATGAGGGAACTTCAAAAAGCTCATGAAAAAGAAAAAATTCCACTATGCTTTTCACACCAACACATTTTCTGAAATCTTCTCATTTTCAAAAGATTGGTGATCATCAGAAAAATGATGTGTATTCTTGATATTGCTAACTAGAGACTAGAGAAACAATTTCAAACAGACAGTGGAGATCAGCTGCCTTGTTGACGTACATGATGGGGCATTAGAAAGGCCATATTACATGTAGTCATTTAGTTTTCACACCTATAAAATGAGAATCCTGACAGTAGCCTTGCTAGAGGGTTATTTGATTTTTAAGTGAATTTGTAATTGGTTTGAACACTTTGTGATGCATAACATATCATCAAACCCACCTCATGTGAGTCTATTCTGATTCAAGGTAGTGCCACACAGTTTGCAAGACTGTAAACCCGGGGTCTTAAAACTTTTTAAAGAGGGGATCAGTCAACTGTCCCTCAGAACTTTGGAGGGCTGACTGCTAAGCAGGAAAAGAGCAGCAGCAAAAACACCCTGCGGGCTGGATAAATGTCCTCAGTGGGCTGCATGTGGCCCGCGGGCCATGTTTGAGGGCACCTGCATAAAGTTTTGGAGCAGCAAACCATGTTATCCTTCTGGCTGTTGGGTGTGACCTGCCCATCTTGCACTTAACAGTCCAAAGGTGAACCCACCTGAAGTACTACCTGGGTTTGCTGTTCCATCAAGGCTCCTTAGCATTCCAGAAGTGTTCTTTTAACTTTTAGAAAGCTGATAAAATGATTAACATTTTAGTGGTCCATTTAGTTTTTAAAGGAAGCATTATAGATAACTTTGTCATTTGATTTTCAGGTACTTAAAATTCTGTGAATTTTATTGTTGTTGTGACTCAATATTGATTAGAACTCAAACTCAAAACCAATCATGATTTCTCTCAATCTCACATCCTAAAAAGGTTCAGATTACTACCTTTGATCTACCACCCAGATCCAAAGAAACAAACCATTTTCCTCATGCCACTGTATAATGACAGGACTTGGCAGCCTTTTATTTTCAAACTCAGATGTTATCTGTCAAAGTAAAGTCTACAGCCAAATAAACAACAGCAACATCTGCGCATGTTGATGAAAACTTTATAACCAGTTGAGAGCCTTTATTAATTTTCAATGGGAAGGCGATATTATAGTGGAGAAAAAAATGCAAACAGTTATCACAAGCATTTGCATATTAATGAAACATTGAAAGACCCTAATTTGGAAGAGATCATATTAAAAAGTATAACACATCATATTGTATATTTAGCAATTGACATATGCTGATGCTTTCATAATAGAGTCCTAATCTCAACCACCAACAACTGAAAACAGGAAAAATTCATGCTCACCTTCCCCTGCTCCCTAATGACTGTTTGTAAAATAGAACCCCTTTGTCCTGAAATCTCTGCAAATGTCACTGATGACTGCAAACAAAAACCCCACACCTCACAGGAGGTTGAACCCTGAGCAGTTTGTTATTATTGAAATGAATTGTTAAGACTCCACTGAACATTTTCATTGTTGCTTATTGGATCAAATTAATTTACACATCATTTCATTATCTAAGTAGGTCAACTAAATATGGGAGTGTAGTTGTTTGAACTGGATACAAATTACCTATATACCTTCATAGTTTAAAGTACAGAAATCCCTTGAATATATGATTGACAAGTTAAGCTCCTTCTAGGCATTATAAAGAGGGTCAAACTGAATTTATTGTATTTCCTGAGAAAGAAAACATGGTGGAAGTCTGTAATTTGGGAATCAAATTTCAATATCCAATTGTGAGGAATAATGTGGCTGAGATTTCAATATTCATTGAAAGTAAAGTCAAAATCTAGTCACTGGGCAGAATTTATTAAAGAAAAATCCCTTCTCCTTTATTTTGTTCTGATATATATCCCAATTGGGTTCTTTTACTGAAGGCAAACTCAACCTGAACAACCAAACTCACTGCCTTCAACTCATTTCCAAGTCACAGTGATTCTACAGAATGGAACAGAACTACCCTGTGGGTTTCCAAGAGAGTGAGTCCACGCGGGAGGAGAGAGGGTCCTCTTGCTCCCATGATTCTGATTTGCAGCCTGCTGGTTAACCCACTATGTCATTAGGGTCACTTAGAAGCAAACCCAGGTTGCTAAAACTAATAAAATTCAATTTTCAGTTAAATATCTTAATAGTCTTTTTTTAAATATAGGGCTAACTGGGGGAAACATATTCTTAATTTACAAAACTGAGCACAGTCTGAATGTGCAAATATCATAGAAACTTAACAAAAGCTTAAATGAAAAATTTTAATATAGTTTTGACCCTCTTTCCCAAAAGCTTTCCAAACAGATGTATCATTATGTGGTAGGCATTACCTTACCGAATCATCCCTTGCCAGACAGTCAGCACAGTGGATAGAGCAAATCACTACCAGAACACAACATAACGTTGCATCTGTCTGAGAAAATTCACATTATCACAGAGTCTCCGTGCAATTCTTATTAATAGCTGTGACATATCCAAGAATAAAATTATCATGTTTTCCAGCCATTTATTCAATCCAACCAATTTATTCTCTTTGTATAGTAGATATATTAAAAAAGCTAACTAAAATCTGAGGGGTTATCGGTACCTAAATCAGAATGAAGAGTTAAATATCCTAAATTTTCAAAGGATTTGGGCTAAGAAAATTTGATATATCTCACTAAGCACATGGTCTTTTCAAAGATATTCATATTGCCTCAAGGTCCTTTTGACTTTTGAAACGGTTGAGTGAGTGATGAGTTAAGAGACCAATCATTAATATTTCATAGTTTTCCAAGTTCATTTGACCTATTGCCCCCTTACAGGAATATATCTATGTATATTCCACAATCCAACAAAAAGTAAAGATATCTGCTGTTGTAGCCTCCCCGGATCATTCCAGGCGCACTACAGTGTAATGATTATGAGATGACTTGCCAACTGAAAGGTCAGCAGTTCAAAACCACCAGTCTTTCCTCAGGAGAAAGCAAGTCCTTTCTACTCCCATAAAGTATTACAATCGGAGAAACATGGGGCGGTTCTACCCTGTGCAACAGGGAAGGTGTCGATGACTTGGCATCGATGACTTGAGAGTGGGTTTGTAATATTTTGTTTTGGTTCTGATCATTCCAGGACCCCCAAACATCCCTCACTTTGGCAAACACTATTTGGTGCTAATTAAAAAAAAATAAATAAAGGGCTGAGCCCCAGTGGGAAGTGGTTGAGTGGCGTAAGTGGTTCAAATCCAGCGGCGGCTCTCAGGAGCGGCACTGGGTAGTGCCCACAACCACCAGAGGCAGTGATGCCCACAAAAATTTTTTTCTAAATTAAAAAATAAAACAAAAACATTTTACTGAGCTCAGAATGAAGACTAGGTATATTCTCTTTCCATTCATTGTACATGTTGCACATAATTATACTATTTAATATATGTGTTTTCTTAGTTTCTATCTCAAGTGTTAATTTTTCTAACCATTACAATAGATCAAGAATTAAATTTAGTTAAAGATTTTGAATTATTGTGACTTAGCTTTTCTTCTGCTTAATGTAGAATATCTCATATTTTCCCTTTACCTTCAGATAGAGTATGTTTTGGGGATTGGTGAGCAGTATCCAGTACCTTAGAAACACATTGACTAAAATAGGAGACTTTGGTGAACAAACAAAAATTATCTACTATTGTACAAATAGGTGGACTCCAATTTTCTTTTTTTGGGGGGGGGGGTGTAGTAGGTGGCTGTGATGGATGAAAAGGCAAATTGCAATATATACTAAGTAATGTATGACCTCATTTGATTGTGTCAGAAATTCATGAGCTCAAGTGGAAAATGTTGGGAAATGTATGTGGAAATATGTGTGCAAATGTGCTTGATACAAATGATGTACTGAATGTTGTAGTAGCTGTAAGTGCCCCCAATAAAATTTAAAAAAGAAAAGAAATTCATTCACATCCTTGAATATGCACAGCATCTTCCACGGACAGATTTTAGAATTATTATGAAAAAACACACCCATTTAATTACTCATCTTAATTTGTAGAATAATTTTAAAAGGATAGTATATTTTGCCCACATTGCATCCTCAAAACATGCAGCTCAAAAGTGATGTTAAATACATTAGTTAATAGATTTATTAATGATTATCTAGTCTCAAAGAAGCATAGATGAAACCCACTATATTCCTCCGGTCCCTTCAGGCTTCCTCACGTCCCACTACCATGTTCCCAGTGTGGCTGCTGCCCAGTTCAGACCAGACCTGAACATGTACTCTGGTATAACCTGGAACGGGAGCTCATGACACACACAATCCAGGAGTGGGAATGGTCATGTCAGAAGGGTAGGGGGAAGAAGGGGAGAGAAAGGGAGAAAGGGGGAGCTGATTGCAATGACTGATACATAATCACGCACCCCTCTAGAGGGGAAAGAACAACAGAAAACATGGGGGAAGGAAGACAGCTGTTGGTGTGAGAGATGAAAATAATAATAGCAATGTACAATTTATGGGGAGCTATGAGGGTGAGGGGAGGGGGCAAGGAAAAGAAACAGCTGATACCACAGGGTCAATAGAAAGTAAATATCTAGACAAGAATGAGGGTAACATGATATGCAAACATGCCTAAATCATTTGGTGTATGGATTGTGATGAGTTGTTAAAGCCTCCAATAAAATGATTAAAAAAAAAAAAAGTCCTGCAGGCTTAGTAGGTTACTTTTAAGTTGGGCTGCTAACTTCAAGGAAAGGAGTTTAAACTTCTCAGGTGCCCAGGGAGAGAAAGAAGAGGCTTTTTGTTCCTGCCTCAGAAACCCAAGGAGGGCAGGTCTATGCTGCTTTCTGTGGCTGCTCTGAGTTGAAGGTGACCTGATGATAGTGAGTCTGGGTTTGAAGTTAGCATTGTGTGGAACCTTGTTGATAATGTTGAGTAAAAATTGGAGCGTTGGTCTCAATGTTGGCAGTTCAAATCCCATCAGTTGCTTGGAGAAAGAAAATGGATGCTGCTCGTTCCTATCAAGTTTGACAGTCTTGAAAACCTTACAGAGGTTTTCTGTGTGTCAAATGGATGGCAGCGGGCTGTTGGTAGTACACAATTGGATTCATATTTCCCACATAAAAAAGAGTAAGCTCATTAAAAGTGAAAACAGACAGTGAAGAATAAAGCACAGAGGGTGTGTTTGTTTGTTTTTAACTCAAATTGAAGCTATGTTATCAAAATGAAAGGGAAAGTGGGAAAAACTAAGTCCATGCATCAGGAAGAAAGAAATTAAAAATGTAGGATTAGTCATTGATAACTTTGTCTTCTCATAACTGTTAAAAACAACACAGTGGAATTCAGAATTTTGAGGAAGTTATAGGTTGCATCACAAAACAGTGACAGACAGTAAAATAAGGGGACAGCAAAAGGGAGGAAGGGTGAGCTGAGAAAGAAATGAGAATGACTGAAGAAGAAAGGGGCCGGTCACGGATGCCAGAGAAAGAGGTATCAGGATATTTCTCTCCGCCAAAATATATGCAGACTTCTTAATGTCTCAGGGAAAGTCCAACTTGAAAACATGAACAGCAAACCTGCCCGTCTGCCTAACTGAGAAGTGAGCCTTATGAAAAGAAAAAGTTAATTAGCCTTCCACTAATAGGCATCACAACTTGAGCACTCCCATTTGAGCACTTTTAAAAAGTAAGCATCGCGCTCATTTAAATACGCTGGAAGTTGAGCACCAGCTAACCGCCTTCACAGCAAGCCGAGGACTGATTGAGCTATTTGGATGCACAGGGAGCACTTTGCCCTGTGAATTCTTAGCCAAATTTCCATACCCCCAACCCTCCCTCTGCCAACACAGCTGCTAATCAAGAGGTGCCTTCCTGGTATGAAATTCCTTTGCCAATTAGAGTAATGTTTTCGTGTTTCATCTTTCATATTTTGGGGGAAAAAAAGAAATACTAATAATTAGTGAATATATGTAAGATGAAATTCACGTCTTCAAAAGGAGGTAGCTGTTTCTCATTTCTCTACCACAAGGACTCCAGATGAATTTTAGAAATTAGCATCCCTGCAAAGAACACTGAAATTGTACCCCAACTTCACAGTGGACACCAGAAAGGATTTCATGTGGTTTAATTGTTCAGGTATTTAAGAATCCCTTTAAGGTATTAAAGGGAAGGGACCTAGGAGTGGTTCAATTCACTAACTTTCTGAAATTTTGTCAGGGTTCTCATTTAAGCAACCTGTTATCAATAATAAAGAAAATGTTGAGGTAATTACTTTCATTCTGCTTGAAAACACATAATTAAGCACTTACAAGACACCCATCACATGCAAGTAAAGGCAGAAAATTTACAATAGCCTGTGACTACAGGAATTTATCATTGTGTTGTGAGAAATAATGCAGCTTATTTTGATAAGCTAATTTTTCTTCTTAAATTTAACTAACTCTATGCTATCCATTTCTTAATCCCAATATTAAATTTATAGTGTACAATTATCTTGAATATTATATATATGAAGTGTTTATAAATAGATTAAGGACAAACACCTGGAATCAGATACCAGATATGGAAATTCTGAAATAATAACAACTAAAAGATAGTGACAGTCTAGAATAATGGTAGTGTGAGATAACAATTTAGGGGATCCCAGACAACCCTGAGTGGAGCAGCTAACTAACTCGTTTGCTAACCAAAAGGTTAAAGGATTGAGTCCAACCAAAATTGCCTCAGAAGGAAATGGCTTGGTGATCTATATAGGAAAACCTAAGCACAATCCTCCTCTGACACACATGAGCTTGCCATGACTCCAAAAGGACTGGATTGCACCTAGAAGACGCCCTGGATCTTGGTTCTATCTTGAGAGTCTTTTGATCATATGTAGGAAGAAGCACAAAACAAAATGCACTTGTTGAGAAATGTGCAGGAATGAGATGTGCAGTTTTAAATCCTATACCTTATATTAATTTGTAAACAAGTTAGTTCTCAACCTGGACAAATAAACCATAAGTATAAACACCAATACTTTTGAAATTAATGAATATGAACAAATGAATGATAAGCAAATGTTCTGGTTTGAATCCCCTACTCATCTGTCAGCTGGTTGTCATCTACGGTGGTTTGTGATGCTGGAAGAGAGCTCTGGTGTTTCCAATGACAGCAGGGTCCCCCACAAGAGCAGGTTTCAGGGAAACTTCCAGACTGGGAGATAAGGAAGAAGGAATGGACTGCTCGCTTGAGAAGAAATTGCCTCTGTATCCCCTGTGAACAGAGTCTAAGCTTTGCCTAACCCTGAGGGCTGAAAGAATGAGAGCAGGGCATTGTCAGAAATAGCGATGGAAGATGCCCCCTAAGGTTGGCGAGCACATGGACAAGTAACTGAGGAGGAACTGCTTTCTCGTCATAGAGTCAACTACAGTTATGTGCGGAGTAAAGCTGTGTGAGTTGAGTCCTCAGGATAGTCATTTGTTGATAGACACAACTTAGGGTGAGAAACAGCTGCAACAAATTCCAGTGATGATCTGAACTCTGGGCAAAGTATGAATGTATAAAAATTGAAAGTGGTCAAAAATGAAATGATAAGCATAAGGGAGTTGAAATGGACCGCTATTTGCCATCTTGATTTTTTTTAAAAAATCATGATTTGCTACACCAGGAATCACACAATCAAGAAGAAAGGTGCTACATTCATTGTCAAAGTATAGTGCAAAATCAATTTTGAAGAACAATGCTATCTGTGATAGGATTACATTTATATTCAGGAATTCCAAATAAATTATAAGCTGTTATTCAAAACATGTGCATCAACTGCTAAGGCTGGTTATAAAGGAAATTGAAGAATTCTACATATATCTTCAGAATGAAGCTGATCAAATCTGCATTCAAGTTGCATGGGCATTTTTGGTGAGTATAATGTAAAAATTGAAAACAAAGAGAAAGAAACAGTAGCTGGAAAATATGGACAAGATCATGATGATAGAAATGAAGTTGAGAACTCATGATAGAATTTCGTAAAACTAGTGACTTGCTCATAACCAAGACATTTTTAAACAATGCAAAAGGCAACTATGCACATTAACTTTTCCAAATGATATACACAGAAATAGCATTGATTTTATCTATGGAAAGAGAAGATTGAGGATCTCAATATCAACAGTTGAAAGCAGACCAGTGCCTGACTATATAAGAGTCCATCAATTGCTCATATGGAATGTATGGGATAAAGCTGACTCCACTAGAGCCAAAATATGGTCTTGAATCTATCACAACAGTGCTCATTTCAAGAGCATTTGAGGAGATTTAATGCATTGAACACTAATGACAAAAAGACAAAATGAGTTGTGGGATGACATTAAGAATATAATTCATGAAGAAAACAAAAGGACATTAAAAAGAGCAAAAAAGATAAGATCAAAGCAGAAGCTAGGGGAGCCTCAGATATATACTCTTAAACATAGAGTAGATAAGGCAAATAGGAGAAATTATTATGTCAAATAAATGCATAGAAAATTTTAAAGGGCAGCTTGAGAAGACAAAGTCAAATATTATAGTGAAATGTGAAAAGCCCTAGATTTAGAAAACCAAAATGGAAAGATATGAACAACATTTAGGAAAAGGACAGAACTCAAGAAAAATTGAGTGTCAATATTGAAAGATTCTGTGTGCAAAATATTAAATGATGCAAAAAGTATATAAAGAAAATGGAGAAAATACACAGATTCACTCTACCAAAAGAACCATTTTAGGAGGTAGTGTATGAGCAAGAACTAATAGTACTCAAAGAAAAAAAGACCAAGCCTGACTGAAAGCATTAGCCAAAAACAAAATTCCCGAAATTGATGCAAATGTTCCAGGAAGTTGAAGAAGCATTGGAAGCATTCACTCATAAGTGCCAGGGCATTTGGACAACAGTTACAGGACCAATTGATCAGAAAAAAAATTATATTGATACTTCCAAAGAAACGTGATGCAACAGTGTGTTCAGAGTATAGAAAGATATCATTGATATCACATGGAGGTAAATTTTTGCTGAAGATCACCCAATATTTGGTGCAGCAGTTCACTGACAGTGAGTTGCCACAATTCAGGATGAATTGTGCAGTGCTTCTCAACCTGTGGCTCATGACTCCTTTGGGGGTTGAACAACCCTTTCACAGGACTTGCCCAATTAATAACACTAACAAAATTACATTTATGAAGTAGCAACAGAAAATAATTTAATGGTAGGGTGATCACCACAGCATGAAGAACTGTCTTAACGGGTCGTGGCATTAGGAAGGTTGAGACCACAGGTTTAGAAGAAGGCATGAAACAGGGGAAAGCATTGCTGATATCAGATGAACATCAAAAGCACAAAGCATCTGAAAGTTATTTGCATGCTTTTGTGTTTTGACTATGTAAAGTATTGACTGCATGAACCATACCAAGCTATGGATAACCTTGAAAAGAATGGGAACTCCAGAACCATTCACTGTGCTCAATTGGAATTTGCATGTGGATCAGGATGTCGTGGAGTTAATATAGGACAAGGGACTACTGCATGGTTTACAATCAGGGAGAGTGTGTGTGAGGGAATCTATGACTGAACAAATCATCAACAAGATGAGATAATATGAAGAATAATGAACGCAGCATCAGAAATAGAGGAAGGCTTATTAATAACCTGTAGATGACACTGACTTGCTTGTTGAAAGGGAGAAGGACTTGAAGCATTTGCTGATGAAGATCCAGAGTTGCAGCTTTCAGTGTGGATTAAGACTCCATGTAAAGAAGACCAAAATAATCCCAACAGGATCAATGGGTATCATCATAGGATGGTGAGTGAAGAAAAGGTTGAAGTTGCCATGAATTTTTCTTGCGTGAATCCACAGTCAGTGTTCATGTTAGCAGCAGTCAAGAGATCAGAAGTTCCACTGCGACAAGTAAATCTGATGCACAAAACATCTTTACAATATTGGAAAGCAAGGTGATTACTTTCGAGAACTAAGCTGGGCCTGACCCAAATTCTAGTACCATATTTTCCATTACCTCACTTGCTTCTGAAAGTTGGACATTGAAAAGGAACAATGAAAGAGAAACGATATATTTGAACTGCTGTGTTGGAGAATACAGAAAGTACCAGGGATTGCTAAAAGGACAAACCAATCTGTTGTGGAAGGAAAACAGCTAGAGTGTGCTTTAGATGCAAGAATGGCAAGACTTGTTCTCACACATGTTTGGAAACTGGGTTTTCTTACGTATGCTTAATGGTTGTTATGGAGACCTGCTTACATCATGTTGAAAGCAATTGCTGTTTTCCTAGGTCCAGTTGTTCAAACCCCGTGGTCACTTAATAGAGCCTTGTGTCATAGTGCGTTATGACTGGGACTGCTGATCACAAAATCTGTAGCTTGGATCCCTGAGTCACTCACTTCATAGGAAAAATATGAGACTTTCTGCTTCCATAAAGACTTACAGCCTAGGAACCTGTAGGGGCGGTTATACTCTCTCTTCGAGAGTCTCACTGTGAGTAAGAATCAGTATGATGACAGGAGGAGAGCGGCATGCCTATTTTTAAATATGTTACATGGTTTCCTGGTGGCCCATTGGGTTAGGAGTTGGCCTTCTCTATGTAAAATGAGCAGTGCAAAACTGACAGCCGTCCCCCAGGAGATCGAGAACACTTTCTACCCCTGCAAATACTGAGTCCCGGAGATACCCGTAAGGGCAGTTCTAGTGTGCCTGACAGAGGTGCTATCTGTCACCATCGACATGATGTCAGTGAGTGAGGTCATTCTAGAGAAAGATGAGGCAGTCTATGCTACGAAGAGACACTTGGGAAGCTGCAGCTCAGGCTCCTTCCTACAAACTTACTGTGAAGGGAAACGCGGGATCCAGACCCAGCCAAAAGAAAGCACTTCTTCACCATGCCCCACTTACCTTTGCAGCAGGCCACGCATGGAGGAAGTTTCCTTCAAATTGATTGCAGGGCTAGAATGTGAGGAAGGGTGTAGCATCCCACTTTGGCTTTTTACAAGTGAACATTGAGCTCCTTATACCTGCACCATCCCCCTCCATCCTGCATGTAACTATAATGATTCTTTTCTGCCATAATATACTGATATTTTCTTGTTGACCAATACAAGTTTTTCATTGGAACTGTCAGCTTCATTAACCTTGTCCCTACCATTTTGATATCGAAAATTATATGACATAAATTGCATTCATCATGTTATCTCAAAATTAGTTTACCTAATGATATTCCTGACAGAAAATCATTAACTGTATTGAAACATACAATTCAAATCTGTTATTTGTTTCCCTATGATACAACCCCATTTCACACAATGAATCAGTTTATCTCTGTTCAAACATCTTCAGTTTTCTTTATAGTTGTTGCTATATCTTCAAAAACCGATCTATTTAACGACACTGTTAAGTAGAAATCATGAAAGTGTTATGATGTGGCAGGAGCTTTTTCTAGAAGTTATATGTGCATTCTCAATTACAGTCCTCGGAAATATGATTCAAAAATTACTAGAGCCATTTTACAGATGAGACATGTAAAGATCAATAAGTGAAATGTTTAGCCAGAAAGTTTTGGAAACACTGGTTCTGACCTCCATTTCACATCGCCATTATAGTCTGCCTCATTCTGCAGTTTGATATTCAAATTTTCTCATTTTACAATTTGGTAACATATATGATCATGACTTTGCATCCTGAAATGATACTTCAAATAATCTATTTTGTCCAATCCTGTTTCATGCTTACATTATGAATTTGTTTCATTACTTGTATGATAATATACACCAATGAAATTGACATTCCATCCAATGACTTTAATCAAGATTTGGGATTTTTAGTACTGACAAATATGGTGTCATAAAATGAATACCTATATTAAAAATAAACATTTAAAATTAACAAAATCATACAATCATATAATTTTACCAGTTGATAACAACGTGTACATTTATTTCACCATCTTATATAGTTCTTATATACACCTGCTAGAACATGCTAGAAAAACATAATGAACTTTCCCATTGTTTCTAACTAGAAAATTTATTTCCTCCTATGCATCTGCACTAAATTGAGGGAAAGACTTGATAGAATTGTAACTCAAGGAACCAACTAGCTTTTCAACAAAGCTCGTGGGGTGGCAATACCTTAAATCTAGTCCCTTACAAATCTAAAATATTGACTTTGTCAGGAAGCATTTAAGGAATTGATTAAGTTCAGAGAAACTGACTCACATGGCAAATAGGTTTCAACTCCAGTGCTAACTAAGATCCATTTGCCATGACTGCTTAGAACAGCAGGGAAGGGTATGTAATCTATGTTATAAATTGGAACTGAGAAATAATAAAACCTGTACTATAGCAGGGAGCTTCAATAACTTCACTAACTTTTCCTTTTGAGACCTCTTGTATATTTTCCATTTACATACTAGTAAGTAACTTCACTAGAAACTAGATTATGAATCAAATTGTCCATTTACTCATCTGTAATAAACACATACCATTGTTGTCTCATATAGGGGTTCATTATCCTCCTCACTTCAAAAGAAAATGTTGAGAATGGAAGCAGAGGACAAAGCACATAGTTTAGGATTTTTATTTCCATTAAATTATGGTTCAACTGAAACTCACAGCCCTCAAGTCCATTCAGCTCCAGAGCCAGCCTATTAGGACTGTCCCTGGAGGTTTCTAAGACAACCCATGGCAGAGTTAAAAACCTGGTCTTCTGGTGGTTTCCAACTGGCAACCTTTCAGTGAGGAGTCCAGAGCTTTCCTGGGGACTCATCTCTTATCATTGGAGCACTGGGGGGATCGTAGTTGAGCTGCAAGATCAGCAGGTTGAAAGCATCAGCTTTCTCCAAGGTCAAAAGATAGTCTTTGTTCCCATGAAGAGTTACAGAACTCAGACGGTTGCTCTCTCCTGCCCTGTGCTCTACTATTGCTATGACTAGGCTTCATCATAATGGCAGCAAGTTTTGTTTTTTGGATTGGTCTCTCCTGATGACACGTAGAAACTACCCACTATGTGAGAAAAAGTCTTACAATCTCCATTTCCAGAGAGCATCCTGACTGTACTAATGCCGAGGGAGAGGTGTTTGTTCTTCTGGTAGTCCAGGGTACTGCCAATATTCTCCATTCGCACCATGAGGAAAATGCATGGATTCTTCTTCCAAGTTCCTTATGCAATGCCCACCCAGACAATGCATGGAAAGGGGTGGCAAATGCCATGACTTGGGTGGTTTCTTCCTTCTCAAAGTGACATCCTTGCTCTTTAACACCTTAAGGAGGGCTCAGGGAGCAAAGTGACCCAAAGCAACACATTGTTTGATTTGTTGCCTGCTGCTTCCAAGAGCATTAATTGTGGATACAAATAAGATAAAATACCTGACTTTAAACATTTCTATGTTTATCAGGATGCTATCTACAGGTCCTGCTGTGAGCTTTTGTCTCATGGAGGTAGAAATCATGCTGAAGGCTGCAATCTTCAGTACACATATGCTTCAAGTACTACTCACTTTTGGTACACAATATGGATATTCATAGATACACATTGTAAAATTATTGTCTTTAACTTTATTAGTAGGGCCATCAGTACGATTCACTTTTGTTTTATCTGGTCTATCTATTTTTATGCAGTGATGATAAATAACAGAATTTAAGTCCCCCAGGATTCATTCATTTAAAAAAATTTTTTAAATTTTATTTATTTATTTTATTATTTTTTTTGGGGGGGGGGGCATCACTGCTCTCCGGTGGTGGGAGTAGGAGGCCCAGCCCCACTGCTGGAATTGAACCTCCGTCCCACTGGGCCGCAGTTCCGCGCACAACCACTAGGGCTCAGCCCGATTCATTCATTTTCAGAATGAGTTTTAGAGTAGTTACTGCCACACAGCCATGTTCGAAACAGCTAAGACTTAAAGTCACATGTTAACAGAACCCTTTTCTGGTTGACTTCTGCTGTTATTATAATTACCAGGTACTTTCCAGTTCTAATCTATAGGGGCTCTATAGGTTATATTATTTGAATAAAATATGCAAGTACTATTTGAAATTACCACTCTCTAGAAGTAAATTATGGACTTCCAGAACAAACAAATCTATCATGGAAAACTTTTACAACACAACACAAAACAAAACGCCCAGTCTGGTCACGCACATCCTCGCAGTGGTTGTCATAAATGTATCAGGCCATTGCTGCAGCCACTGTGCCTTTCCAGCATTTGAGGTCTTCCTTGTTTCATTGACCTTCAGTAGGATGTACATTCCAGGCGCTGGTCACTTCTACTAATAAGTCCAAAGTCGACGAGATCAAGTTTCCCCTTCCTCACTTCTGAGGAACATTCTGACTGTAAAGTTTTCCATGAGAGATTTGTTTGGTCTGGAAGCCTATAGTTTACTTCTAGAAAGTAGTAATTTCACATAGAATTTACATACTTTATTTAGAGTACACTTTTATTTTGCATTTTTAACTTTTGGACATTCATGAAGTTACTTAACTATTTTCATTTTGTGATTTCTGTGTGTCACTCATTATGTCTTTAAAACATTTTTTTCTAACTTTCTTAGAAGCAAAAACTTGGAGGAGCACTTCTCACAATGCTTAGATAGAATAACAATACATATTTCTTGATTTAATCAATAATTAAATACAGATTTGGATATAAATTTATTATTTAAGCACACAGCAATTGCAAATTTATATTTCATTTCAAAACATTTGCAGCACAAAATATTTCACTCATTCAGTAATCTTCTATGATTATAAAAATAACACCATGCATGCTACAAGGATAAAAAGAAAAGTGAGAGAAAAATAAAAAGTTAAGTGAAAAAGAGTTGGAGAACTAAGTAGCAAACTAGTTAAAGTGAGTAGCAAGCTGCACCACTGTCAGTATCTCCAGTGAAGGGTCATAAGAGAAAGGGGAAATGCATCTGCCTTATTTGGAAGTTTGGGAGCAAAGCATCCCAATTATCTGCAGAGTTCCAAATTCAGAGACCCTTCTAAGAGCTAAACAGATTGCAATCAGAGGGCCTAACACATACTGCTTCAGGTCTCATTAACAGAAGTCATGAAAGATTCTGGTCAAAATGATAGGGAAATTGATTTGAGGTTCCTCATTAAAAAACAAACAACAACAAATGTCTGTCACAATTTCCACAGCTGTAGACTGGCCAGTGACAGAGAGCTTCAATTTAGTTTAATACAGGATTACAGAGCTACAGTAAAAACTCTTATAGGAGAGCAGCTCAAAACAGCCCCCCTTGGGGTTTTGTATTACTTGATTTTTTTTTTTAATCTAAGGAAAATCGATTTTCCTTTGAAAAGTCTGTATCATGTAATACATCAATCTGTTGGCTTTTTTGAGTGGCTGGCCACTTGATGATCCATGAATCAGACCCCTACAAAAGTTGCAGTATTATTATGGACCCTAGCACCATTAACTCTTGTCATCACGGAATCATAGAAGATTTTTCATACTGTGACATCATAAAAATCACCTCACCTGGAACGGGAGCCAGTGGACGGATCTTAGGACCCAACCCCAATCCCATCTACTTGGACAGCCACATCTCCCCCCAGGGGAGTTTGCTTTCGAAAACAGCAGTGAAGCTGCAGCTTGGGGAGCAGGACATGCCTGACCAGAGAACAAAAGAAGGGGGATGAAGAGAGAGTGGAGTGCATTCTGGCCCCCCAGACCTTGAGGTCGATAACCCCATTCGGAACTCCCAATGCACAGAGATGACCATATGGCTGGCCCCACTATGAAACATGGCATCCCTCACTGACCCAAGGCCCTACGGGGACAACAATGGGGTAGCAGGGTCGGAATTGTATCGTTTGACCCCACCACACCAAGACAAAACACTAAGGGTGTGCAGCAGAGCAGCAGGGAAGCAGAGGAGCAGAGCATGGAGTTCCCAAGGGAGTGCCAAGGATATACTGTAGGTCCAGGATGTGGCATACCATCTAACTCAACCAAGGGACACTCCTGGAGGTCGATGATCAGACCTTGAACTATTTATGGTTTTTATTTTGGTATTATTATTTTTCTTTTTTACTTATTTATATATTTTTTCTGGACATTGGTTTTTTGTTTTCATAATTTTCTTGTCTTTGGTCACTATCTTATATGTTGCTTTTATTGTACATATTATTGTCCCTGTAAGTCTATCTAGATAAGATATGCTGGATAGAAGAGTCTGGAGGAGAAAACAACTAAAATGATGCTTCCAGAGGGACTTGGGAGATGGGGAGGTGGGGGAAAGGAGATGGTGTTAAACAGTTCAGAGATAAGGGAATAGCAATTGATTGAAAATCGGCGACAAGGTGGTTGTGAGAGGCCTGATTGAGATTGATCAGGAGAAATGTAACAGAGAAATTACTGAATGCTCCAAATGGAGCATGAGAGTGGGACAATTGGAAAGTAAAAGGAAATAGAGGAAAGACCTGAAGGGTAAAGGGCATATGCAGAGGTCTAAATACAGGCATGTACATAGGTGAACATATTTATATATGATGATGGGGAAATAGATCTATGTGCATATACTTATAGGGTTTGTATTAAGACAGCAGATGGGCATTAGACCTCTACTCATATACTTCCTCAATGCAAGAACATATTATTCTATCAAACTGAAATTCCATGAGGCTCACCTTCAACATGATCACTGAAGACAAATATGTGCATAAACAAGAGTGGTGAAGAAAGCTGATGGTGCCTGGCTACTAAAAGTTATAATATCTAGGGTCTTAAAGGCTTGAAAGTAAACAAATGGCCATCTATCTCAGAAACAACAAAGTCCACATGGAAGAAGCACAGCAGTTTGTATGACCATGAAGTGTCAAAAGGTTCAGCTATCAGGTAAAAAAACTAAAAATTATTTCATTATAAATGAGGGGGAGTACAGATTGGGGCCCAAATTCCATCTGTAGGTAACGTGACATCCCCTTACAGAAGGGTCACGGGCAGCAGACAACATGGGGAGAAGACAAGCCAGTCAGAGTACCATGTAGCAATACTGAAATACACAACTTTCCTTTAGTTTTTAAATGCTTCCCCCCTTCCCCAATATTATGATTCCAATTCTATATTACAAATCTGGCTAGACCAGGGGATGTACACTGGCATGGATAGGAGCTGGAGACATAGGAAATTGAGACTATATGATTCCTTCAGGATCAGGTGGTGGGAAAGGGGATACAAGGAGTGTGGAGGGAAAGTGGAATAGAAAGAGGGAAGCAGTTGTAGGGATCAACATATAACCTTTTCCTTGGGGTACGGACAACGGGGAAGGGGTTGAAGGGACACATCAGACAGTGTATGATATGACAAAATAATGATAATTTGTAAATTATCAAGGGGTCATGAGGGAGGAAGAATGCAGAGGGAGGGGAAATATGAGAAGTTGATACCAAGGGCTTACATAGAAGGAGGATGATTAGAGAATGATGATGGCAACAAATGTACAAATGTGAGTTGGATACAGTAGATACATGTTTTGATTGTTATAAGAGTTGTATGAGCCCCCAATAATATGCTTTTTTTGGGGGGGGGCATCACTGCCTCTGGTAGTCATGGGCACTACCCAGTGCTGCTCCTGGGAGCAGCTGCTGGGTTTGAACCGCCAAGTCCACAGGCCACAGTGCCACACACAACCACTAACGCCACCAGGGCTCAGCCCCTCAATAAAATGCTTTTAAAAAATCGCCTCACGTGGAGTTAACAGTAGAAGAATAAAAATATATTTAAGACTAGAATACAAAAATCAAATTCTCAAAGAATTGTTATTTAAGGTACTTGTAGGTTCTTTAATATTCTTCATCATAAAAGCACATTGGTACTGAAATTGACAGTGTTAAAAATGAATAGCAGCTACTCTATGGAAAAATATGTATTAACAGTTACCTCAGGTCATTCAAATTAATCAGTTTTAGATAAATTAATAGATTTAAATACGCATGAGGAAAATAACTTCTTAGACCATTATAAAACAGAGATGTATATTATTTTCTAGGATTGGAAACTTCTTTTAAAAAGTATAAAATGCTGGAAATAAGGATAAAATATACTTTATTATAAATAAATTAGTGATGAACAAAAATAACCTATAAAGTGAAAATGCAACTGTACAATGGGTAAATGCATTTAAAATGTATTAGTCTAATTAATGTATTCATAATATAAAGAGAGCTCCTCTACAGAATAAAGAATAACAGTAGGAACTAAACATGAAAATGACTTGAATATGGACCCCTTTAAGAATATATCCTGGGGGAGAAAAAAAAAAGAATATACCCAAAAAGCCATTAAAGATACAAAATAAAAAACCAAAGATAAACAAACAACTTCGCTAAATTAATCCATGAAAAAGTACATATTTTAAAAGTTCAGTTTAATGCCTACTCACCATAACTAATAAAGAGGAGGGAAATACCACATGTCCACGAGCTAGTAGAAATGACCCTCTCCATGCCTGTCAATATGCATGTGAATGTGTGTAAACACACGCTGGAAAATGGCCTTTATAAAATTGCATGGACACCTGATGTACTTGGTGCAGAAATTTTGACTTCAGTTCTGGGACTCCGGGCCCACATTCTCTTGGGCTCTTGGTCTTCTCTGGGGATTCCCCACTTCTGTGCATGTGGGCGTTGTTTTCCACGTGTTTGTTGTGCCCAATTGTGAACTGAGGACCTTGGCACACTTTCCAGATAAACAGTGTGTACCCTTTTGAGATTATAAAATCTGAAACTTTTCCTTTCCTTCATAAAAATTCCCTTGGATGACAAAAGTGCTTCTGTGGCAAGAACCAAGGTATAGCCCACTCCCGAAGCCTATCTATTATAGGCACCTCTGCATCCAGCGTTATGAGAGAGCTATGGGATGGATAACTTTGAGGAAAACTACCATATGTTTAATTTTTTTTATACATTTCATTTTTAAGAAGCATTTAAACTTGTATATTATATGATATCTCTGAATAATGGACTTTGAGGAACAATGTATTATTAAAATGATTTCTCACAGTACTTTGAGCACACTGGGTGCCCATTTTAGTACTATAAACATTATCTATGTTCTTTGAAATAAGATGTTAGTTGTTTCCTAAATTTTCCTAAGAATAATTTTCAGAAAACTGCTTACATATATGAAATCACTTTTTTTTAACGCTGCTTGACAGGATCGAACTTTATTTTGTTGATTCCTTTTCTTCCTTCATGGACTTGGGACACAGAGTAACCCATCAGTCTCCAGTTGTCCCTGGGCAGATCCTAACCAGCAGGGCGCTGGTGTCCAGAGTGCGCATGCTCAGTGGGGCTATCAAGCCTGGGACATCCTGAAAGCTGCCTGGCAGGTTCCTTTCTCAGGTGTTACCAGGTGAGTTTAAACTGGTGGGAATTGAGTTCCTAACCATTCACCCACTTAAGGGTGGGTTGGTAAGAAGGACCCCATGCTGAACCCTGGTGGCATCGAGATTGGGTGTGGGTTGATGGTTCAAATCCAGCAGCAGCTCCTGGGCTTCCTACTCCCACCAGGGCAGTGATGACACATAAAAACAAAAACAAACAAAAAAAGAAGGACCCCAAAGTGAAATTGTTCTATAAGGCAGAATTAAGGAAATAGAGAAATATCCCTTTTTTACTGAAGACTTAAACTATTTTAGTTAATAGTAGGGTTCCTTCCTCAGTACTTCAAGGAAAAAAATGTAAATAAGAAATGAAGTTTGGGGCTGAGCCCGGGTGGCATAAGTGGTTGAGTGTGGAACTGCGGCCCGCGGGCTTGGCAGTTCAAATCCAGCGGCGGCTCTCAAGAGCAGCACTGAGTGGCACCCACGACCACCAGAGGCAGTGATGCCCCCCCCCCCCCCCCCCAAAAAAAGGAAATGAAGCTAATTGGCATATGGAGAATTTAAAAATTCTGTTTCAAAGAAGTGATGTTTCGTATCACAACGAAAGGCTGTGGCTAATGCAATTGTAACTTAAATGTCTATCATCTATTTAAATAATTTTTGATAGGGCATAAGCTATATAGCAGCACAGGCAATCTTATTCTTATGGGAAAACAAAAACTGGTTTCAATGTATCTGTTCCAATGACATTTAAACCAAGTCATGCGCCCGCCTGTCGCACCATATTCCTTTGAAAGGCCTTAACAGCTGCAGAGCAATAACCGCTCTTTGCAGATATCACAGCAGGTTGTTTTACTCAGCCACTAAAAATGCAGTATTTTTCCTGAACCTTTGAAACTCTAAGTGAGAGGTGAAGCGTTAACTCTAGAAACTTAATGCATTCAATTTCTAAGACTTCAAAGAGAGCATAATTAACTCAATATCACATAATTGCTCTAGGGACAACAAAGGGGAGAAAAAGATGCATAATAACTTGATATGCCCATTTTTTTCCCTTTAGTAATTATATGACAAAGCTAAGTGAGCAATTTTGTCTTTAAAATGCATTCTTTCACTATTAGGTTGCATATTTCCTTTGAATTCAACAACTTTCCAGGCTTAACTATGAAGCAAAACCAGTGTAAGAACTGGGTGTTCTCTCCGTCTCTCAGATTAGACTTTCTTCCCTTTGCCTCCTGATTTCTCACTGACCCTCTCTGCCCTCTGGATGACCTTCTGCTGCTCTCTTTCCTATTATCCCAATCCATCAAGTTCTTTCTGGTTTCATTTGACACTCTCTCTATCATTTAACCCAGAGTAAGACATTTCCATAAGTGCTACTCTTAGAATTCAGGAATCATATACCCCTTCACCTGCTGACTCGTTATTTTCCTAGTTTCAAAATCTGCATGATTTCTTTTATCCACTGGAAGTACAGACTTCAGAGTTGTACAGTGGAGGAGGAAGTTAAGGAACAGGATTAACTAGTTATAGGTAAGATTTTATTATTATTATCAATTATCAATTTGGAACGTGTGTGTGGCGGTCATGTGCTTATGTTAATTTCATGATTGAGATGTAGGGGTGGAGTCTAACCTTTTAATCTGGAGATAGCCATTGAATAGCCAATGAGGTCTCCATGTGGGCTTGGCTTTCTCCTGAGACTTCTGGGAAATCTCGCGATATTTCCCTCTAGGAGATTAGAAGCTATCTCCCCAGTTGTTGGGAGTCAGTCTCTGAGATGATGAATTACGGACAAGATGGTAGCATTCAAGGAGTTGGAGGAGCCACATGAGAAGCCACGTGGAACCAGACCCTGATGGAACCAGACCTCTGAAGCTGGAGAAGCCACGTGGAGACCCGTACCAGTGCTGAGTTGCTTTTACCACCATTGGATGCTGTTGATAGACCCTGAGCCCTGGAAGTGAGGAGCCATGGGGAGACCCCTGCCAGTGCTGGGACTCTGTACCCACTGGCCTGTGACTTTGTGAGTTGGAAGGAGACTTTATAGTCTGATGTCAGGCAAATGGGCTAATATCGGATTTGTGACTTTGAACTGGACTGGACTGGGATGCGTTCTCAATGTCTGATAATGTCTGTTGTATATAAACCTTTTCTTTATATCCATATGTGTGTCTATCAATTTGTTTCTCTAGTCTACCCAGACTAATACAGTGTGAAAAAATGACACGTAGTATATCCTCCAAATCTAGAGTGTCTTCATCTAATACATAATGTATTATAAAACAATAACAGTTGATTTAAAATTTAGCCAAATCTGTATGGTTTGGCATACTGCAGTTCTAAAAGATCTACCAGATTCTAAAAGACACATGTCAAATCTCAACAGAATTTGTAACAAGGGGACAAAGTCAGTGTGCAAAACTGCAGTCATGAGGAAAAATCAAAGACGCACAACGATCTTATTTCTATGGACTTCCCGCCCATCAACATGTGATGTTTACCTTCAATCTGTCTTGGAAAATCTGGAGTGGTTCATTCAGAGACCCTCTCTACTGCAACATGAATAATTTTAGTCCATTACTTACAATTAGTTACCAAAAATGCATTTATCTCTCTGATATTCAATAGTATCCATTATCTGTTAAAAACACATTTTTTGTATAATGTATGCATTATATAATATATACACACACATATTTACACACACTACTATTTGTAATCTGCACAAACTACCTGCTTCAATCTGAAGTTACTATAAAGCCTGTGTCTTTACTCATTTTGACATTTTTATTAGTTGGTCACACATTGTTATCTGAAAGGCAGCAGACCTTAATTATCTACTAGATGTCCAATGCTTATATTTAGGATAGCTCTTTACTCTATATTACTAATTTAAGTAAATATTTATCTATTATTCCTATTTCACAGAGGGTAAAAATAGAGGCACAGAAATGTCAAGTCATTCACCCACTCTGCATGTTTGCAAATTAAATGAGGTGAAGTCATATCTGCTTATCCTAAACAAGTTCTGTTGTGAAAGTGTATCAATTCCAAAAAGTTCGATTCAAGTGTTACAGCTCAGTAAAGCCTTGCCTGATCTCCCTAGCCACAAATTATCATAGAAGCTTCAACTTCATTTATAGCACCTTTAACAATTCCAATTAATGTTACATATTTCTGTGTGCTTGTCTTCAACCTCGAGTAGTTTATGTGCTTCCTGAAAGGCTTAGATTCTGTAAAGTGAGGAGCATTCTAAAGCAAAAAATCATTTTGCCTTCATGAGAATCTCTGAGCCATTTGCTACATTGAAATAGGTTAAAGGTCTCTATTTGATCTTAAAGTTCATAAAACATTTCTTCCTCAAATAAAATGTGATTTTATTGATAGATTCCCACAAGTTTTATTCCTGGTCATTTCTATTCTGCTTGATACCAATTATGTGCATGTTATAGACTGCCAAATAAGTTCTAACACATTCCTAATTTAGAGGTTTCACAGTAGTACTTCAGGAACTAACGACAGCATAACAGAGAAGCAGGAAAAGATAATTAGTTAAATAAAGCCACCAAAATTCACTTTTAAGAAGAACAACCGAATTATATAAAATGGGGAATGCCATGACTAAGCCAATCACTGTCTAAAGTTAAAAAGTGAAAGGCAATAATGACCTGACAAGAACATATTGCAAGGCACTAGCAGACTTTTAGAATACAGAAATGTTGTACTGATGATTCCAAAGTATGTATGATATTTTCACAAAATTTCAAAAGCTTCCAACGTATTCACTGTGCAGCATGAAGATGCAACAGTCATCCATTTTTAAGAGTTTTAAACACTTTTAATTATTTGTTTTGTTACAGAGTTCATCGAACAGAAGGGAATGTGCTATGTTTCATTCAAGTAAGCATGTTCAGGTAATAAAACCAACCTCATATGAGTCTTTTTTTTCTTTTTCTTCTTTTTTTTTTGGTTTTTTTTTGGGGGGGGGGCATCATTGCCCTCTGGTGGTGGGAGTAGGAGGCCCAGCCTTTGCTCCTGTGGAGCTGCAATTGAACCTCCATCCCAGTGGGCTGCAGTCCTGCGCACAACCACTACGCCACCTGAGCTCAGCCCTGAGTCTTTTCTAAAAAATGAAATTTTTACTTACAAAAAAAGTAAGACTGGGGACTGTGCACTTGTGAATTCATTAATGAGTTTGTGAGAATCCTTTGGATCAACATAACTTTCAAATTTCTATAGGACTTTTCTTAAAATTGTCTTGGTCATGTGCTTAAATTTATATAAATACAAACATCCCCAGCAATTAACTGGACAGTACAGGGGTTAATGTGATGAGCAAGAAATTCACTGGGATACCTCCACTAGCGGTAATGAGAGTGGTGTAGTTCATCCCCTTCCACTGCTTTTAATTTTCATCACCTCTATGGGGTCCACGATAAAATAAAAATAAAAGATTTTATTTTTACACCCTATCCCCGAACTACAACTATCTTCCCTTACCTCCGTGATGAACGATTTGGCTGTGGCAGGATTCATAACCAGAATGGCTCGCCTCAGAGTGTCTCGATAGCGATTCAGTTCTTCTATTCTCATGGTGTCAAAGAGAGTGGTGATCATTTTATTGATGTTGTTTTCTACTTTCTGAAGTGCAACATCCATTCCCTGCTGAGATACTTTGTCCAAGAACTCTTGTATTCCACGGATATCTAAGAACATCAAAAGCCAAATCAAATATGAATTACAGAATGGGAGACAGATACTTGTTCATATATAACAAAATAAACAATTTATAATTCGGGAGGTGATGAGTTATCTAAAATAATGGTAACTGAACAGTTTACAGAACATGTTTATGGCATAATATAATTATGTTTGCATGGAAATGAAATAATTGATATAGTTCAATGAGTTTATTTTTCTCTACTCAGCATAATACGTCATATAAACTCTGTAAAATGCATTAGGTGGATGATTATTGAAGGCAGGGAATTTTCACTTTGCTAATGCAAAACTGTAGGAGGAAAATATCAGGCCCTTTTGTCCTCAGTATAAAAGAATGATAGGCATTTCACCAAAAATGTGGATACCTTTGATCTCATGTTCATAAGAACCAACAGGATCTATATTTATTAAAACAGGAAACAGCTTCACAAAAATTCACATTCATCATATAAGTAGGCAGAGAGTTTTAAGAAGTTATCCTCAAAGCATCAACGAGAAATAAGAGCACAGAGCAGATGAACTGCATTTATTTATGCTCATTGAGTATCAATTTTTGGCAGCAATTATAGAAATGTGGCAGAAGAAAGAATTCTTTCAGAGTACAGAGAATGTTATTTGCATGTAAAAGATAAATCTTCTAAACATGTCAATCTTTTAATGAATAGGCAATGAATTTTGAATGCATGATCCTTACCTGAATTTCCAATAACCATTGCAAAATAAGTATATTTTGTGAAGATTTCCTACTAAAAACATTTGTGCTCACATCATATGTACATAAAGAAGGTAAAATCTAGAGTAAATATTGTGCTTATTAATGTGAACTTTGATGTATATTTAAGTACTAGTAAGTATCTGAAATATGACAATTTTTTTTCTAATGGAGGCTTGAATGTATATAAATGAAGGAATCTGATTTTATTAGGTGAAATTAACATAATCCAATATTCCTTTGATTTGCCATAACTATATAATAAACTATATTTTTCATTATGACTCTGAGTTAGTCTGGGTAAACTAGAGAAATGAATCCACAGAAACTCATATATGCATAAGAAAGTGTTTTATATTTAGGTTAAGTGTACATTTAGAAAGCATTCCAACCCCTTCCAGCCAAAGCCCTAAAGTCCAACTTAGCCCATGCATCCAACACCAATCTACAAAGTCCTTTTCAATCTCACAAAACACACACAATGACACCAAATGCAGGAAGATCACAGGCTAGCAAGTCTTTGAATCCAGTGGCTGTGTAAGCATCTAAGCAC
This sequence comes from Nesogale talazaci, assembly GCA_004026705.1. Lineage (NCBI taxonomy): Eukaryota > Metazoa > Chordata > Mammalia > Afrosoricida > Tenrecidae > Nesogale > Nesogale talazaci. The sequence continues at coordinate 26,613 of PVJH01005809.1, forward strand.
TGGCAGGAATCTCCATGTGGCTTCTCCAGCACCCAGGCTGCATAAGGGTAAGTTCATGTGGATTCTACACAATGATGTCTCACAGAATGTGAGCCTGGTTAACTAAGCATCTGCACACTGCTCCGACCATCAGAAAATAAGAGACCAGAGAACCAAGAAGGCTAGACTTACTGGGCCATTTACCTCTCTGCCCTTTAATTGATCCCACATGTTTATTATCCAGGCTGGCACAATAAACCTTAAGTATCGCAGACTCCATGGCATACAAATTTAAAAGATAAAAATTGGTGAAAGAAAAGAAAGTAAATGGTATGGCAAGGTGTGTATTATGAATGGGGACTATCTCAGCACTCTTATGTATGTGATGACATGCATGCAAATGTAGTTTATCATATGTAGAAGTTTATTTATTTTATGAATATATTAATAAGGAAAAGGAATGCGTTAATTTGTAGAACCAGAAAAAATAGACACACATTTGCAAACTGAAATTTTCTTGGCTCTGACCACTACAAATCAGGATTATTTCATATACAAGATTCTACTAATATATAATATAGCAGTATGGAAATGTTATCTTTATTTCACGGCTTATAAATCAACATTGTTATTAAATAACTAAGTATTTTGACAATGTGGCATGATTTAAAAATGACACAGAATCATGTTTCAATCATTTGAATATGTCATTGTATAGATTACTAATCAATGCTCTTAAATTTACTCAGATTGAATATTTATGTTGGTAAAGTAATAAGTCTATTTATTTATTTACGTATTTATTTTCTGATGACCAACAGGAGTTCAGAGTGAAGCCAGGATCCTTATGCAGTGATTCTCCTGAATCCCTAAGACAGCTCTGATATCAGAGGAGCAGAGGACCCGAAACAGAGTGTTGAATTTCCTCTTCCAAGATTTAAGTAAGGGCAAGTGCTTTGGGGCAGGACACTGGGTTAATGAGCAGGGTGCCTCTAGATCCTTAACTGAGGAAGCTGGGCTTGCTGACCCGAGGAAGTGAGACTTGTTTGCACTGAGGCTTACTGCAATAGGCTGCCTAAGGAACACTTAATTCAGGGAGCTCGGATTGCTGACTCACAGAACTTGAGTTGTATCCCTCAAGGTGGAGGCTTACAGCAGAGTGGTATTTCTCTTTGGGGGGTTGGCAGTAGATCTGAAACAACTTTACCACATGTCCTTATGAGTATATATATTCTGAGTATTTCTCACTTGCACTACAACCTGTCAACTTCTTTAATAAACTCTCTAATCATGAATAATATCTGGGAGTTTCTGTGTATACACATTACAACCCAAAGAGGTAAAAATGGAGGCCACGGATGACCAGGGAAGCCCCAAATGTACTTTCAGGGTCTCCACATGGATGAGACCTCCAGTAAATCATCTCTGGTCATTGTTCAAGGATATGAATTGCTTCACTATCAGACAGAGAGTATTATAAAGTTGATTATGGCAGTTCTAATCAGGTTAGGAGGAAAAGCTTTCTCTCTGTCATTGGACCCATTTTAAAGTCCATTCCCTTTTTAATAATTTCTACTTTTTTTTGTGGGGGGGGGGGCATCACTGGTCTCCGGTGGTGGGAGTAGGAGGCCCAGCCCCACTGCTGGAATTGAACCTCCGTCCCAGTGGGCCGCAGTCCCACGCACAACCGCTACGCCACCAGGGCTCAGCCCTAATTTCTACTTTTTTATTGTGTTTTTTTCTCTGTATTGTTTTGCCCTTGTTGGTGTTTTTAGTTTGTTCCCTGTTGGTGTTTTGTATGACTTTCTGTATATGAGATCCAGGATAGGCAAATAGAAAGATTAATAATTACCTAGAGGTATGACAGAAAAGCTAGGGGGTGGAGGTGGGGCGAGAAAGGGAGCCAACACATATGAGAAGAAAATATTCTGGTATTGACTGTGCAGTTGATTTCACAACCTTTCTCAATATAATTGTATGGTTAATTTGCATGTTGTATGAATATGTCCTTTGTGTTAGTCCAGATAGACTAGAGGAACAAATTTCCGAGACACGCATATAGGTATAAGGAAAGGGTTTATATGTAAAAGAAATGTAACCCTAAGAAGGCATCCCAATCCAGTCCACTGCAGTCATAAGCCCAATAATAACCCATATACCCGAAATCAGTCTATAAAGTCTGCTTCCGACTCACGAAGTCACAGGTCAGTGGGTGCAGAATTCTGATGCTGGCAGGGGTCTCCCCATGGCTCCTCGCTTCCAGGGCTCAGGTCTATCAATAGCATGCCACTCCAGCTTCAGAGGTCTGTCTTCATCAGGGCAAAGCCGTGTGGTCTCTCCACCGGCTATTCCAGCCTCCCAGCCGCTGCCATTCTGTGTTGCCTGTGGTTAATCATCTCTCAAACTAACTCCCAACAACTGAGGAGATAGCTTCTCATCTTCACGAGGGAAATATCGTGAGGTTTCCCAGGAGTCTCAGGTGAAAGCCATGCCCACACAGAGGCCTCATCGGCTACACAATGACTATCTCCAGATTAACAGGCCAGACTCCACCCCTACATTTCAATCATAAAATTAACATAAGTACATGACTGCCACATCTATAAACCAATTTAAAAATAAAATACCAATATGTGTCATGTTTCTTGTCAGGAAGAAAGTATATGGATTGGGGGAGCCATGGGGTATTGTCTTAGGATGGAAGGCAGTGATGGAACTTCACACGATGCTGAGGCATTTAAGACTTGCTATGTTTCGTTGAACAGACAATAGAGGTCAGATTTAGGCAGTTACAGTAAGTCATTTTCACAGAACACCATAGTTATTAAGTGAAAGAGTCAATTAAAGGCTATAAACCAGAACCCTTTGCATGACCCTGGCATGGAAGTCAAAAGCCAGGCACTGTCCTATTATCTTTGATCTTTTGTGTGCCTTCGCCATTATGGTATGAAGATCTGATTTGAGAATCTACATCAGAACACATGTCAGACTTTGAACTCGGAGTTTATTTTGCTCTGCAAAGTTAAATTTTAAATTTGAATCACTTAAAAGTGTTTCCACTTACAAGGCAAGCAAAACCTGACAGTCATAAAGCTAACACCCAGGATGCTAAGGCACTATCATACCACTGGGACACAAGGCTATTGGGCATTTATGCTCTAAGAAATCTTTAAAAAAAAAAAAAAAGCATAGCTTTGCAATTACATGTATTACCTTTGAGGGGAAAAGGTGATGCAAATAAATAAATATTCACTGAGTGCCAGACACAAATGCTGTGACTTGGGCCAAGGGGTGGGGGGGGCAGTAAACAAACTAATAAATGCAAATCACAGTAAGTGCTTACAGGAAAACAATGAGGGTGGTTTTTAAGATAATCATAGGTTTGCTCCTAGGGAAGTGTTGCTTTCATTAGGATGCATATTATGAGAGTCTTCTCTGAACAGTTGTTATTTAAACCTTGATTTCCAGGCTGAGGAAACAACTTTCCCAGGAAAGACAAAGGGATAGAGGTGAACAACTTCAAGCAGAATTATGGGCAGAAAGAGCTGGCAGGAAAAGGCCCCAAAGTGAACCAGACTGGCTGTCTCTCCTCAGAAGCGTGGGAGAAGACTTTGGTGAAGCTGTATGGAGGGGAGGACTAGATGATAAAGACCCTGGAGATAAAAACGTTTTGATTTCCTGTGAAATGCAGTTTGAAAATATGCAAAGTTCTAAGTAGAGGATATGATTTAAGAGGTTGATCAGCTGTGTGGAAAGTGAAAGAGAGTTTAAATATGAGAGTAACTTGCTAAACAGTATGATTCAGATAGCACTTGTGAATTATTTTTCCTTGATTTAAAATAGTATTATATAGTTTTTTTTCTTTTAGTGCCACTTGTCTCTCAGTTTGTCTTACTTGTGTAGCAGCATGTGTGCTGCTGGGAGCCAAGAAATGATGCCAAATGTATTTGGGGGACCATTAGGAACAAGCAGGATGGACGGCTCTCAGGGGAGCTTCCAGACTGAGAAGGACATGGAAAAAGGCTGAGAAGGCACCCTTGCCCTGCCAATGCACATGCCCCAAACACTCTGTATACTCTGTAGCTGTTGAACTTGCTAGTCTGGCTCTGCTTGTTTCACTCTAGGTAGTTAGTTACTAGAGAGCCGAATTAACATGTTGGTATTATTAGCACATTTTTGTTCAATCATATTGCTAAAAAGGCAAGAAAGAGCCACATGCTATTTAGTAATCTACATTATATTGTATTTAATTTGATGCAAGTTTTAATAAGATGGTTGAAAATACAGTAAACAGGAAATATCTTTCTCAATACCCTTGTTTATAGTTATCATTTAGTAAGAATTGAGTTGATGTCGATGTTAAAGAAAATACTACAAATATACATTGTAGAAGGTTGGATGACCAGGAAACTAATGTTGCAATGGAAATTTCAGTCCAGGAGGACGTGGGACAGGTTCGACAAAGGCCTCCCGCAAACTCGAGACAGGAGGTGGTTTTCAGAATTGTCTCATCATCAGACTTTCTAATTCCTCAGGGAAGGGGATTCCAGGAGAGGACTGTCACCTACTAGAACTTCCAGCGGATGGGGCATGGACTTTGAGTTAGAGAGGAATTTTATAGGGACAGCATAGCACTCTTCCCACATGTTAAACTCATCCTGATATTATCCTCGCATTTATACAGCTGAAAGACATTGTCGTGGTTTTCAGCGTAATATGACATGAGAAGCTCTTGAAGATCACTGGGATTCTACCTTTCATCTTTCTGATATAAAACAATATTCTGATCCAGGGGAAGCCACACAACACATAATTTCTGAAAACAGGCTTGCATCTCTGTTAGGCTACCAACATAGCCCTGTGACCTTCGAATCAATTCCATACTGTACCTTTGTTGGAATTATTTTTCTTAAGAAGAGCTCAATTTCTGTTTAAGAAACAAATTTGGACCTGAGTGTGGCAGTCACTGATCTGTGTCAATTTCAGCACTGGGGGGTGGAGGGGTAGAGTCTAGCCTGTCAATCTGGAGATAACCAATGAGGCTTCTGTGTGGGCATAACTTTCTCCTGAGAATTCTGGAAGTCTTGTGGTTTTTCCCAATTGGAGGTGAGAGACTTGATTCAGTCTCTTGGAGACTGGAGAAGCTGGAGGAAAAGCCGCATGGGCTTACTCTGAAGGGACCAAATGCCTGGGGCTAGTTAAGCCCCGTGGAGACTCCTGTCAGTGCTGCGATGCTTGGGAGGGCACAGGGAGACCCCTGCTAGCACTGAGATGCCTCTACTGCTGCTGGATACACAAGACTCCGCACCCACTGGCCTGTGACTGTCCTGGCATCATTGTATATGTTTCGTGAGTCTGAAGGGTACTAATGGATTGGTATCAGACATATGGGATAATATTGGACTTATGACCTTAGACTGAACTGGGTTGGGATGATTTCTCAATGTTCCATTCCTCTTGTATATAAACCTTTCCCTTTTATCCATTTGCATGTTTATAATTTTGTTTCTCTAGTCCACCCAGACTAACATACTGAGCCCTGTGCTTCACATACTCTCCCTTGTGAGCTGGTCCATATGATCTCTTCATGTGCTTGGTCTAAATAATGAGCAAAGCCTCACCCAAGGACTCCATTAAGGAATGAAATTAGAGTTATGGAAAATATATTTTCTTAAGTCCCTTTTTGTAGTATTGCTAGTTGTAACACAGTACTATTAAGATTGTCAACCCAAATGTACAAAGACAGACTAAATGAAAATAGAACCAACATTTGAAGAAACACAGAGAAAAACCAGCTATGAAAACTCCCACTCATAAGTACATTGTGGGAAAGTTTGAGGTTATCTTCTGTCACTTGTAAGAAAAGGATCTTCCCTCGTATAGTATGCTTATATCAAACGTGGTATTTGGGGGATGAAAATCAAAGCACAGTTTATATCTATAGAGTACTAGTTAGTGGAAAGAATAAATGCTTCAATAGGAAACTGCGTTTTAAATTTTAGTCTTTTTAAAATTACCACATTATTCTGAGAAAAGGAAATAAGCTATGTGAAAGATTAAAATAGTTACAAGCAAGTTTCCGTGTATTTTCACTATCAAAACTTTGCCATCTCCAGAACAAAAAAGGAAGATTTTCTTGTGAATTTTCTTCTGTTATCTTTGCCTGTGTCAGGCTAAAAGCAGAGGAAAACCTTGTTAAGAACTAGAGGTGGTGTCTGTGACATGCAAACTACAGGGCATTCTGGCCATCACTGATTTCTCTGAAGCCCATCCTGTGCAATATCATTCTTCTAACTCTCACCACGCTCTCACAAAAGTAGATTAGCAGCCTCTCTTGGAGTTTAATATAGAAATATTTGTATATTTGATCGTGGCCTTAAAAAATACTTGCCACACTAAATATGACACCCTATTCCTTACGCTATACTAGAGATGAGCATCCTGGTCTGTGCTTACTCGGTGAGGTGAAAGGAATTTCTATGAATATTAGGAAAGAAAACATAACTCTGCTTTCCTGAGGTTAAAATGTACAATATCTAATAATACAAGCCGTATTACAGCTAGAGAAATCTAAATACTACTCAGTTTTCAAAGTATAGCTAAGATTCAATTTTATATAAAGTGGAATTTTTGAAGTATTTTGAAGTAGTAGTTCTCAGTCTGATAATTATCTTCAAACACTACCTTTAAAATATTAAATTAGATTTGGACCACAAATGGTCTTTCACACTCCACTGCTATAGTCGTGACCTTGTAGGTTAGAAGAGAACTGCTCCATCGGATGTCAAAGGTACTCACTAATCTGTAGAGCAGCAGATGACATCGTGTGTCACATAGAAAATGCTGGGTCTAAAGCACAGACCAGGTTAGCAGCCTACAGCTTCACTCACTGTGCCCTTAAGACTCCAACGTTGTCTTTAAGTTTTCATAAGGCGATTTTTTCCCATTCCTGATACTTCTTTCTTGATGCTACTGATAATCCCCTTGCCACTTCTGAGATGGTTCGTTATATACCCAGCAGGATTGCTGGATCAAACAATCTCCTTGTTACCATTCCGAGTTTCAACCATCACAATTAATACCATTAACCATCACAAACTAGTGAATCATTTAATCACAACAGCATCTTCTTCCACCTACTTTGACCCAGCTCCATCAGAAGAAGAGGAACATCCAGTTCCCATCCAGTTGTTTGGGGTTGGGGGGAGGGTGGTAGGTTATAAAGAACACACATAGAAGAGTATGTCAAGTAATTTCATGTCATCACACAAGTTATAATTGCCATTTATATCTGTCCAAAAGTCATCTCAAAAAACAGACTTATTCTGAAATAATAAGAATAATGTCTGAAAGTCTTATGAATACAGTACACTTTTGAGTTGACCAAAACAAGCAGATAGAAATATTCAACCTAAAGTAAAACTGTGCATTTTCAAGAAATTTATAATTCTGGATTATAATAAGTCATGACTGAGAGCCCTATCTTTCCATGACCAATTTATTTAAATCTGAGAACAAGCCCAAACAGGGCTTGAGATTTGATAGGTCGATGTGTCCATATGTACAATGTATGACATAGCACTTTCATCCATTTGAAATAATATGACCAAATCTTTCTTTTCTGTGATACCTGCAAGGATGTCCTGGGTATTGTCACTGCCAGCGGTCTTTCTGCGAATGGAGCCACTACATAAAATGAAGCAGATAGGACATGAAGGACCTTTTTAAAAATGAAATACATTTTAAAAAGGGAAAATAATAAAATGTGGAGCTTTAGATTCTTGATATCCCCATCAAGGGGTATGTACTTCTGAAGGTAGTGTTTCAATCTTGCTAATGTTTTCCTGAAGAATTCTGCCTGGTTTGATTCACACCAAATCAATATGGCAGTTTTGCATTCTCCAGAGACCCAAATCCTGTTCCTTTTAAATGGTCTTTGCATTTTGGGAACAAAAATCAGTCTGAAGGTGCAGACTGCTGTATAGTGATGGGGTGGGAGGTACCACCCCCCCAAAATAAAAGCCTAAGTACAGTTTTCCTTGGGATCTTTCTGCACTGCATATTCATTTTTCTTTAAACTTCTTTCTAATAAGCCTTTGTCAGAATTCTCTGTGCTTTGAGAACAATCTATCAGATAAACACTCCAGAATCCCCCAAAGTAGTTGCCAAATCTTCTGAACGGACCTCCCTGTGCTGAATTTCACTGGTCCAGAAGATGCTTCTGTGAAGGCATTGTTTTATGTCTCTTATTTGAAGGCATCCTACTGAGACGAAGACAGTATGTTTTTAAGACAACTTGTTATATACTAATTGCAGAGATACAATTAAACTGGTGTATATATGACCTAAACAGAAGAGGACGTGGAACAAAAGATATCATTGCTAATGTCAGATGCACCTTGGTGCAAAGCAGAGAATACCAGACATATGCTGATTTGTGTTACTAATTATGACATTCACCTGTTCGGACTTTGTTAATTATGAATGGCCTTGAAGACAATGGGGATGTCAGAACACTTCCATGTGCTCACAGTAACATGTGTACGGCTCAAGAAGCAGTTGTGCCAACAGGACAAGGGGATACTACAGAGTTTCGAGGGAGGAAAGGGAAGCCCCAGGATTGTATTCTCTTAACACACACGCTGAACACACCATCAGAGTTTCTAGATGAAGATGAGTGTGGTGTTAGGATTTGAGGGAGACTTACTCACTGCCTGTGATATGCAGATAATGGAACCTTACCTGCTAAAAGTGAGGAGGAAGTGAGGCACTTGTTGATGAAGATTGAGGATTGATTAAGGATTCAATTCAAGATCAAGGGTAGTCAAATCCTGAGCAGTGGACCAATAAGTAAAATCATGATAACAGAGAAGGTTGAAGAGGAGAGGGATTTTTCCTGCTTGAATCCACACTCGATCCTCACAGAATCAGTAGTCAAGAGATCAAAGTGTTGTGCCAGGAGGAGACAGATTAGTCCACGTTAAACTTTAATTAAAGTTAGTAAGCCATTATTAGTTTGGTCATGGGGTGGCTAGAGCCCAATTCCTCAAGACACTGAGTGCTTAATGTGGGGGGTTTTCACACTATGGGATAAACAAGGCACAGAGGTGTCACACTGTATGGAACAAAAGGACAACTTGGATACAAAGACACAGGGGGCAGGTGGTGACTAAATTTAGGAATAAAAGGAGAAATTGGAGCAAGGGGTTCAACACATTATCATCAGTTTCAAAAATAAATGGCAATGGCTGAGCAGTTACAAGGGTAATGTCAGGATTTGTAAATTGTTCATCCTTGAGTCAGTATAAAAAGACGATAGTTTTGCTAAGAAATAGAATATGGTAACATTGGGGTTAATTTTGAGAGGTTAGTACAAAAGGATGCATTTTGTTAGGTGAGCCTACAGCACAAGTCCTCTTCTGATTATTGACAAGCAAAGATGTTACTTTGAAGGCCTCGGATGTATGTGAAATGTATGTGAAATGTAGATATTAAGAAAGACTGAAGAGGAATTGATGTTCGAACTGTGGCACTAAAGAAGATATTGACAATACTGTGGACTGCTGAAAGGACAAACACAACTGAATTGGAAGAAGTATGGTCAAAGCTAGCAAGACATCAGCTTTGCCAGAAAAGACCAAAACATCATGCTTTGTAAAGTTGAAGAGCATCAAAAAAAGAGGAAAGCCCTCAAGGACAAAGAGGGATACAGTGGCTCCAACCATGAGCTAAGGCACAAGAATAATGGTGAGGAGCATGCAGGACTGTGCATGGTTTGAGTTTGGAGAGCATGAGGTCACTGATTTAGTGATCTCTAGCAACCACACCATCTACATAGATTTTATTTTATAAACTTTTGTTTTTCATTATCTTCCCCTTCCCATTCTGTTCATCTTTGCATCTCTGTAACCACCAACATCTGCTTCTTTTGGTTTTGAAACAAGTTTTCTTTCTTTTATTAGAGTGCTTTCAAACAGTCTTTGCATTTTGAGATTGCCCGACTTTGCTCAGCATATCTTCCCAATCCATCCATCCCTTTGACAGTTTTATCTTTTTTTGTTTAGCAATGCATAGCTTTCTATTGTAAGCACATGCCCATTTATCTATTCCTTTCTCCATTGGCAGGCTTTTAGGTTGTGTCCTCTGGTTTCTCATGTGAATAACATTGTGGTAAACGTGGGGGTGCACATACCTCCTCAGGTTTTGCTATTTGTCTCTTTAGAATGTATACCCAGCAGAGAGATGACTGGTTCATAGACTGTACTTCAACTTATTGAGTAGATAGACTTGTAGCACTTTCCACAGGGATTGTACATCTTTACAGTCCCGTCAGCAGCAAAGGGTTCTAATCTCTCCACAACCTCTCCAGCATTTGCAATTTCTGGGTATTTATTTATTTATCCACCAACCCATTTATTTAGAATTTTGTTATCAGTGTCGGTGTGAGGTGGTATCTCATTATTGTTTTGATGTGCATTTCTTTCTGGTTAGTGATTTAAGAAAGTGACTTTTTGGAACCATATTGCACCTCCTGGATCAAACTTTCAGTGAGCGATTTGGTTGAAAGAATAAATCTCATTAACTAAAGATGACAAAAAGCTGGAAGGTCTGGGTTAATCTAATTTTGTTTGTTTTTGTTTTTTGTTTTTTTAGGGCATCACTGCCCTCAGGTGGTGGGAGTAGGAGACCCAGCCTTTGCTCCGTGGAGCTGGAATCGAACCTCCATCCCAGTGGGCCGCAGTCCCACGCACAACCACTATGCCACCAGGGCTCAGCCCGGGTTAATCTAATTTTAAAAAGAAGAAATATTTTTAAAAAACTGAAATAGATCCTGAAAAGTGTTTAGCCTTTTCTTGGAAACTAGTCTTAATTTTTGCGGTAGCAATAAGATCACATATCACATATTGTGTGAAATCAATGTGTTAGCTCTAATAAAGTGAGGTTGAAGAAGTAGAATAGATAGGAGTGATGGCATCAAGTCAAAAAATTTAAGTTCCTTATGATGCATTGCATGTAGAAATTGAATGCATATTGAGAAAGTACAATGATTTTCTTTGCGTGTTGATAAAGGGTTATATAAATGATTGCTTCATTTATTTAAACATGGTTAATGTTGTCCTATGTAAATGCTTCTTTGGTTTTATACAAAGAAGGACTCGTGATCACTAGAATTGTTCAATGTGTGAAAGTAAAGTAAAAATGTAGAGTTCTATATTGCTTAGAAGATTTTGAGAGGGGTGACAGAGCAGCACACTAAAGAGTTAAAAGTTGATAACCTTGATGAAATATTTACTTCCAAATTTCAAGTCTCGGAATAGAGTTGTTTCTATCACACAAAAACTTTAGAATCTTAGGTTGCCTGTTCCAGGCTTTCACTATTTAAGACTCTAAGGATCTGAAACCTTTGCATTACAATGACTTTTAAAAATTGTTCTAGTAAACTATGAAGTTAAGTGTATAAATGATCCGGTTGTCCAGTGGTTGAAATGTCGGGCTGCTCCTTGCAAGGTCGGCAGTATAAACTGGCTAGGCCCTCTGTGGGAGAAGTATGACGCTCTCTGGCACAGGACAGTTTGACATCCTCGGGAGCCTTTTGGAGCAGGTCTAGGATGACCTTCAGGATGGCTTGCAGTGGGCGTCATCGCCATGGCAGGGACTTTTCTGTCCACTAAATGAAATTAGAACTATTTTTTTTAGTACTTTATAATCTGATTATTCACCAATTCTGTATCATTAAAATTTTTTTATATTCATCCATGTAAGAAAATTCCCCTGCTATCTTTTATTTTTTTTTCTTTTTTAAACCATTCCTTCATTTATTTATTTTTGTCTTCAAAATAAATATTGGTTTCATGGTCTTCTACCTTATAGTGTTTATTGAGATACAGTTTGCACAATGCATATTGTGCTCCATTTTGACTGCCAATCAAAGCATGGCAATATTCCCATGACTAGAGATAATGGCAATGTGTCCCTTTCCAGTTAAACCTTCCTCAACCCACAAACGTGTTCTTCTGTTGGACAGTGTGAAGCTGGAGTCACAAATTATGCAAAATCAATTTAGAACCTGCTATAAATATTTATACTCTCACAACCACAGGTGCAATTCTACCCCATCTTACAGTGTTTCTATGAGTTGAGATCAACTTAATGACCGTGGGTTTGTAGTGTACTATGTATTATGTGTACAGTAGCATTATGAAAACATTCAAAATACTGTGAGGATAATCAAAATGTGACCCAAAGGTACAGACTAAATAAATGCTATTGAAAAATGACACTGATAGACTTGTTTAAAAACTCATGCTCTATGTGAAGGACAATAAGATAAAGTTTTACTGAATATAAAAATTTAATTGTGATGAAGACCAAATTATTATTTTCTTTGACCTCTAGTCTTTTAAGACTCGTATGAGACATGGTATGCTACAAGATCTCTTCTTAGGTGGTATATCGGATAAACTTTGGGAGACTAATTACAATGCATTCTTATTAGCTACCCTCCAAGGGTTCCAACTCAGAGCCAGCCCCCTGGATCTAAAGCCACGCTCATACCTGCTGTTATGTTTGAGCTGATTGTTGTCACTCTGCCAGTCAATTCATCTCATTGAGGGTTTTTGATAACTTCCTTTTTTGGGTGACTTCCCATTTTAGCAAGCATCATGTCCTTTTCCAGGGACGGATTTCTCCCGGAAAATTGTCGAAGGTGCATGAGACCAAGTGATAGCATCTTCCTGCCTAAGGAGCATGCTAGCTGTACTTCTTCAGGTAGTTTGTGATACTTTCTATTTTTATGCCAGCACCATAATTCAAATAAATGGATTCTTCTCCGGTCTTCCCGATACAATATCCATTTCACATATACAAGAGGCAATTGTAAATGCCATGACTTGGGTCAGGTCCACTTTATTCCGTAAAGTAGCCTCCTTTCTCTTTTATACTGTAGACATCTTGTGCAGGAGATTTAGCCAATGCACTGTGTCCTGTGATCTTCTGACTGCTCAGTCCGTGAACACTGACTATAGATCCAGGCAAGACGAGATTCTTAACTGCTTGCATCATTTTTCTGTTTATCTTGGTGTTTTTTATTGGTTCACTTGTGAGGATTTTGATTCTCTTTGCACTGACATGTAAGCTACATTTAAGGTCCTTGATCTTTGTCAGCAAATGATTTAAATCCTCTGACCTTTCAATACCCAACATTATGGCATCGATATATGGTAGATTAATAGGCCTCTCTCAAGTCCTGATGCCAGAATCATCTTCATTTAGTCCAATTTCTCACACTATCTGCTCAGTATGCAGATTGGTTAAGTATAGTGAAAGAAGACAAGAGGAAGGTGGTTCAAAGTCAACAGTTCAGGGAAAGGAGTGAGGCCATCTGTTCCATACAATGTTCAGTCTGGAAGTCTTTTACAACTTGCTAAGTCAGAATCCACTCTGTGACCTTGGGTTTTGGGTGGTACTGGGCTTACTGAGTAGGAAGTTTTACTTTATGTCCAAATTGTTTTCCCTTTCAGGATTAGTTCTTTTTGAAACATAATACGTATTTGTAAATCCCAGTCAAGAAAATACTTTCTTATCTATGATTTATAATTCTATGATTTTGTTTAGATCTATGATCAATCGTAAATTTAATGTTGGATATGGTATAAAACTGGAGTCAAATAATTCATTTTTTAAAATACAGCTATTATATACATCAAAAGACTTCATCAGAAAGCATTATGAGAACTCTTGAACTATGAAAAATCTTTGGAAATATCACAATGGGAAAGGGATAAATATTTAAATCTTTAGAAAATGGTAGTACATAAAAAAAGACCCAAATAAAAAATAGGCAAAGGATATAACCAGCTCACCAAAATGACATCCATGTGATTGACAAACATGAAAACATGGTGATCATCATTAGCCACCTGGAAGATGCAACAAAGAAATGATATCTTTCACCTATAATGACAGCCCGATTAAAAGCTAAAACAACAACAAATTTTAGAAAGGATACAGAGATTGTGGGTAATCTGTAAATATGTGCACTCATTGTGGAAAGTGATGTGGCACTACCTAAAACAACAGGGAATATAAATTCTATATTAGTCAATAACGCTCTTTATGGTATAACCCTAAAGGAGTATGATAGCATGAAGAGATACATACTTTATTATATTAACTGCAGTACTGTTCACAACAGCAAGAAGTTGGAAACAGGTCAAATGCCCATCAGTAGAAGAAAAGATAAATATCTTTTTATATACATACAATGGTACAGTGCATTGTTTTTCAAATGATGACACTATGAAGTACCTCATAACATACATGAACCTGGAGAATTTATGCTAAGTGTGATTAGTCAGTCACAAAAGGATGAATATTTTCTGAGATCATGGCTACAAGAATAAAGGCCGAGACAAAATCTTGAATAGTAAAAGGAACAAACTTTGGATGTCCCCAAGAGTGAGGAGGCAAGGGATGGAGGTAGAAGTGACAGACTACAGGGTTGACAGTGTGGGCTTGGAGGAAGGGGGGATGGAGACCCACAAATGGGCAAAGAGAACCCTTGGGAGGTGATGAGGTGAGACTCAGAGGCAGTTGATGGGCGCCTTAAATCACCGACTGCAGGGCTGGTAATCTGGAGGGCAAAACCCTCACCAACTCACAATAAAAATGTTTATCTATTTTCAGCACTATACTTTATAGAATGATTTCTCTTGTGTTCAATATTCTGGAAGATTATGGAGAAAATTGGTATTATTTCTCTTAAAAATATGGTCGCATTCACAAAGCTTAGTTTATTTATGAGCAGATTTTAAACTACAAATTTTATTATTTAAGTAAATAGTAGATTTCAAATGTTATCTATCTCTTCTTACATGAGCTTGGGGGAGTTGTTATTCAGATTAATGTTTCGTTAATGGTGTCAGATTTATTAATTTTAAAAAAAATGGGGAGAGAGAAACATTGTAACAAATACTTTGCACAAAGTATCAGGAAAGACCAGTCCCTGCTTGTTAAAAGATAGCATGTTTGTTAAAGTGACTATCCCAATAGGCTAAAATATAACATTAGTGAGGATTGAGAAATTTTTGTTGTTGTTGTTGACGATAGGGCTGGTCTCACTTGGAAAAGAAGGTATGTAAAACCAACAAGCCCTCTGTGCTGGGATGCCCAATGCTTCCCCAGTGTCGATGGTGTTCTGCAAAGGATTCCAGGGATGCCTCAGCCTCCTAATGGAAAGTGACAACTCAAGTGACTGATCAAACCCAAGAAAACTGAGAATGTATATGAATATTCTACAGAGAGCTTTATGCTGAACAATCCCTCTTGAGCGTTAAGGGGATATTCTCTTTCCCAAAAACCACTACCTCCAAAACTTTATGTACCTAATTAGACTCTGGATCTCATTGACTGACATCTTAATTTGCCAATGGGCATCTTTGGGGGAAGAGGTGACTTCTTTACTGAATGCTAACTTGGAGTATTAGACCTGTTGTCCACTGCCCACCCCACCCCCTTTTTCAATGAGCACATATTAGCTTGCTAGTGAGCCCTGATTGAAATGGAAAGTCTAATGCACAAGTGGCCTGATATTCATATTTTGGGGGTGATTTCACTGAAAGTCAATGAATACCCAAATCTGAAATGCCTAAGTCTAACTGTTAAGTGAAAACATAAGAAGCCTAGTTCCAATTTTGTTATGAAAATATGACAACTATTCTTTTATGATAGACTTACTCTGCATGCTGCCACCTGAATTAATGAGGATTCGACAGGGCTTTCACTCACCAAGCTTTTTCTAAGCAAATGAGATCTGTTTATGACTACTCTTTTAATGTGAGATCCTATAATGGTCAATGTAGATTCCTTGGGTTATTCCGCACTAGTGTCAGCGAGGAAGTACTGAAAATATGCACTGATAAGTAAATAGAATATGAGGCTGCTGTGCTACCTTTTTGACATAGAATGGAGCCTTGTATTTATGAAGACATTTCCCAGAATTCAATAGTGTACTAACAGGTAATTAGAGTCCTTGAATAAACATTGTTGTTATTTGTGGCTGTCTTTTATTTGTACATGACATATGACCATCTTATGTGTAATCAAATATCATGCTGCCTTCACAGGTGTGTCCTCACTGGTGGTTCAGCATTCAGCACTGCATCACTCAGAGGAAGTGTTGCTATCCACAAGGTGTTCACCGGCTACTCTTCACAGGTAGATCAAAAGGACTTTCTTCCTGGTTTGTCTTCTTCTGGGAGCTTTATGGAAACCTAGCCACCATAGGAAAGTGTTGATATTGGAAATACCAGTGGCATAATTTCCAGTATCATAGCACCATGAAAATGAAACAAACAAAACCAAAATGACCCTTACTGTCACAGGGTCAATTCTGACACATAAGCACCCTATGGGGCCAGGTGGGACTGCTTGTGAAGGTTTCCGAGACTGTAACTCTTTCCTGGAGGGTCAGCCTTGTCTTTCTACTATGGAGGGACAGTTAGTCTCCAACTGCTGACCTTGTGGTTCGTAGCTCCATGTGTAACCACTATGCCCCCAGGTTCTGCACCATGTGAGTCACCATGATATGAAAAACACCCAAAAGAGGTTGTTGAAAGACAATTCTCTAGAAGTCTCTTGTGGGATGACCCATATCACCAGAAGCATCTTTCTTGAAGGGAGGTTGTTAGTTGCCTTCAAATGGATTCTGCCTCATGGTGACCCACGTGCAAATGAATGAGACATTATCTAGTGCTGTGCCATCTTTGAAGCGGTGGTGGCACAGTGAGTAGCACATTAAGTTACTAACCACAAGGGTAGACAGAAACCACCAGGCACAATATCATACTGCTTTATAGGGCTTAAATCCAATGGGAACCTATATCAATATCAATATCAATATGGGGAACAGATGAGGCACACTACTTGCGGAAGATGTTCCCATCTTTGAAACCTGCAATGGCAGTTCTAGCACACGTTAAAGGGTCACTGTTGGCCAGAATTGATTTGATGGTTGTAGGCAATGAGTGGCATCTACAGGATGTTCTGCAAGCTTGGGGTCCTTTGCCCCTGTGATACTTGACTCCCTCCCAGCCTAGGGGCTCATCTTCCAGAATGACAGCATACAACATTCTGCTGCGGTCCTAGGAGTCCCTTTAGCTAATGGTCAGAAGGAAATAAGTCGTCAGGACAATAAAAGAATTTATGGTCCAATAAAAAGGTTTCACCTAGAGAAAAATAATTGAGTGCATATAGAAGAAGCCTGTTATAAAATCTCAGGGTTCCTTAACTGTCACTAAAGTCCACTCCATGTAAAGTATCAGTCTGAGTTATCTCATACTGCTTTATAGGGCTTAAATCCAATGGGAATCTATATCAATATCATGCTCATGTTTCTTAATGTGTGATGAGTATGAAAGTCTATAATTCAGGGGTATTGGATCTTCTGGTAGAATCCACGCAACTGATGCAGAAACTTGTGAGCTTCAAAGTAGGAAGTAATCTTTCACACTATTATTGATGATATCACAATGGGAATATTGTTTTCTTAAATAAATTTGCCATTCTGAGCAAAGAAAAGGGAAGGTGGATACTATGGACACACATAGCAACATCTACTACAGATGAATTTACCTCCTTTAACCCCTAACAGTATTGTTGAAGAGCTATAGGTTTGAAATAGTGCCCATCTTAAATAAAGACGATTTATAAGGGTAGGGCTTTATTTAATGTGAGCCTTCCAGTCAAACTCTCTGACCCACCAACTGCCTTTTTCCTGCAAGAATCCGGATAGGAAGTCACCTGTGAGTGACTGCCGATAGGCCACCTTGTAATTGTCATCCAGCTAGCTTTATGAGAAGTGGGAGGCAGAAGTTTCATTACCAATAAGAGCCCAAAGGGGAGTATGCCTTCTGGAGCCCTGAATCCTTGCACAAATTACCTGCTCGGTCCTGAAGGCAGTTGTGACAACAGAGGAGCACCAGCAGAACCTGGAGCTGGATCAAAAGACAATGTGTTGGATTTCCCAGCTCACAGAGCAAGAAACTGGCTTTTAAAATAGAATGCTTCTGGACACTTAATTTGGGCCACTAAGCTTGATAAGCCGTGAAAGTGGAGTGGGGTGCCACAGGGACTTAATACAGAGATCTGGGTTTCCTGACCGATTAAGCTTAAGCTGGCTGTCGTCATGTGGAGGTTTATGGTGGAATGGCAAGGCCTTTGAACATGTGTGAGCAGCCCTGAAAAACTCTGTAACATGCCCTGATAAACAACTGTCCCTTAAGCATATCTCACTTGCACGACAGCTTGTTATCTCCCTTCATAAACCTTTTTATCATGCATGCTGTCCATGAGTTCTGTGTACACATTACAACAAATCTTCCAACCTAGTTATCATAGATATAAAAGTAGAGAACTTAGTGTGAGGGCAAGAATGTAGGCCTCTATATGCTTTATCTACAACTTTTAAATTTCACATAATTATTCCAACAGAGTCGTATTATTTCACCAGTTGAAGCAGAGACTGTGAATTGGATTTATCAGTGATTGCTTTCAGGTTCCTCAACCTTCTTTCAAAGTACTTGCTTATTCATTGGCTCATTTTTAACAAAGATATGTAGGAAAGCAAACAAACAAATAGTAATAAGAATAACTCCCCCAGAGATATTGTGAAGATGGAATGAGAAAATGCAAGGAAAGCACTTTTAACAGTGCTTGGAACCTGCTAGAGCTTCTATTTTGCTCTTAAAATATGCAGGGTGAAAATAAACTATAATATCTTTGTAGTCATCTAATTGGTTAGGAGCAACAGCATGACTTTAAATTTCAGTTCTCACTCTTTGGCATGGGGAAGGAGGGGGAAAACAGGGAGCTAGTAATAAAAAGTATAAGAGGAAGAAGGTGCTCTAAAACTGATTGTGGGTGATAATTGTACAGTTCTTAATATTACTGAACTACTAGATTGTATAATTTGTGAATTATATGCCAATAAATCTGTTAAGAATTTCATTAAATAATCTCAGCTATGGTTCTTCTTATTTTCTTATAAACAAAAAATTAAGTTTTTTAGGTTTCTTATTCCTTGAGTCATGGTAAAATATTAATGGTTGAGAAAATTAAGTGATAGTATAAAATAATTTTTATATATCATAGCAAATTAAAATGCTGAAAAATATAATTTTTAACATTTCAATTAACTTCACTCCTGCTAAAACAATTTCTATGTAGGGATGACTATTTTGCCAAAATTAGGCACCTTTTTTTTACATAACACTAGCTTTTAGTTAGAAAATTTGTCATATTTAGATGACATTTCATTTTTTATCTATTATGAGAATCACATAAATATTTTTCCACTTTTATAACTGTACATTTCTTAAATTCCAAGACTACAATCTGCAGTCTTGATTGTAGTTATGAGATAAATTTCTTATCTCATATGTTGCAGTGCACTAAGAAAATGAGCAATCAACATCTCTTAACTGACATTTTAACAGCTCAAAAATTCTGAATTTCTTTTCAAGTGTGTGTGTGTGTGTGTGTGTGTGTGTGTGTGTGGTCAAATTCAAATAAAATTGCTTCCCTCCCTTATTTTTCTCTTTCCATCTATTTCTTGGAACTAAAACCTTGAATTTGTTTTGTCATGGAAGTTAAAGCTGACTTTTACATGGCGTCTTAATATAATTAACTGCTGGTAGAAAAGTGCTTCTCTAATGAACTTGAGATAGAACTCTGTTTTTAAAGTCTATTTTTTCTAAGGAAAATACATCTTCAATAATATTGCATCCCAGAATGTTGCCTGATTCCATCCAGAGATGTTGCTTAATCCATTCCTTAATGAAAGTAATTCCTGATAAGTAAGATAAAAGTCAAGTGCAATTCTAGTGTTTGAACTTAAAATGATGACATTGATGAATAGATATGTAAATATGTAGCCCCTCTTCAAGCTACACGTTATTTGGATAGCTTGACAACTATTTTGTACTCTAGCCCAGTTCTTTACTAGTAAAATTTATTGTCAGTATCAAAGGGATCATTTCTTTCCTTAAACAAGGGTATTACTGGAAATAATTTTAATTAATCAAGCGGGGTGATTTTTCATGAACCATTCAAATAACAAGTTAAAAACAAATTCATCTTTAGAGTATTGAAAGATAATGTTTTGTTTTTGGTTTATAAAAAAAAAATGACTGCTTCAAGCAGAGGACCTTGCCAAACACCGTATGAGGAGTGTGATTTAAACAAAGAATGAAAAACTTCAAATGCATATAAATGAATCAGTGATCATACATTTTGTAAATAGTTTCAAATATATATTAACTCTTGAATAAGAAAAAATGCCCTTACCATGAACTATCCTGACAATCACCATGTTGCTGTTGTTGTCGTTAGTAGGTTCTCGGTTCTGCACCATCCTCACAATTACTGCTATGCTTCGGTCCATTTTTATACCCTCGAGGTCAGCCCATCTCATCAAAAGTCTCCTTTTTCGTCGCGTTTCTACCTTCCCAAGCATGGCATCCTTTGCCAGGGACGGGACTTTCAAAGTACAAAAGACAAAGTCTGGCCGTCCTCATTTCCAAGCAGCATCGTGACTGCACTTATTCCAACATAGATGTCTTTGTTCTTTTGGCAGTTCAGCATCGTTTCAATATTCTTTGCTAACACTAATTCAAATGCATCCATTCATCTTCACTCTTCTCTATCATATGTCTAACTTTCATGTGGTATTGAACCTTTTCAAGCCTCAAATTTAAATTAGTGTGGCTTAGTTCAGACACATATGAATGCTCAAAATGACATTTTTGCTCTCTCTACAGTACTTTACAGATATTTTGTGCAGTGTATTTGCCCAATGCACTATGACTTGATACTGATTTCATGAACATTAACTTTACATTACAATAAGGTAAAATATTTGATGTCATTCTTTTCACCATTTATCGTGATATTATCTCTTGATCTAGTTTTGAGGATTCCGTGTTATTTATCTCCATTTGTAATCTTTATTGAAGACTGTAATTCTTGACTTTCATCAGCAAGTTCTTCAAGCCTGCCTCAACCCTGATGCTTTTCATTCTTCATATAGTCACTTTTCTTGGATTATTTGCACAGTATAGTGAATGAATAAGGCTTGCAAAAGGCTACAAACTTTCCCGACTTTAAACCATGCACCAATTCCATGTTCTATTGAGAGGTTGTCTTGATCTATATATGTCTGACATGAAGACAAGTAAGTGTTCTAGAAATCCCACTCTTCTCAATGGTATCCATAGTTTATTATGATCCACACAGTCAAATGATTTTGAATAATCAATTAAGCTCAACTAGACATCCTTCTTGTAGTCTCTGCATTGAACAAAGATCCATATAATGTCAACAATATCCCTTGTTCCACATCCTTTTCTGAATCCAGCATGATTTTTTGTTCAGATCCCTATCAACATACTACTGCAATTATTGTTGAATGCTTTTAAGAAAAAATTACTTGCATATGATATCAATGATAACGCTGGTTAATGTTTGCATTCTGTTGGGCCACCTTTCTTCAGAATGGCTACAAATATTGATCTCTTTTAGTTGATTAGCAAGGTATCTGTATTCTAAATTGCTTAGCATAGGTGAGTGTGTGGTTAATGTTCTTCATTAGCTTTTTGAAACATTTCATGCTTTGCCTGTCAATATATCATACAGTAGTGGCTTGCATATTACTTTGATGCTAGAAGCTAAATTACTCATATTTCAAATTCTAGCAGGGTCAACCAAGATAAACAGATTTCAGGACAGTTTCCAGATGAATGCCAGACAATGAAGACTTACTAGGCCGTCCAGTTCTGAGGAATTAGCCACTGAAAACTTTAGGAAGAGACCTGGAATATTGTCAGAGTCTGATAACCTCTTGACTAATCCATGTAGAACTGGAAATCATTAACAAAGGTGGGATAGAATTTTGTGCATATTAGAAATCTACAATCAGTACAGCTCTCATATCTGTTTATTGTGGTTGGGAGAATGCATTAATCAAACATAACTTTTCTGATATTATTTTTATAGGACTATACATTTTCATAGGGCTACCTAAAAATTAAGGGAGCACTGGGAACATAGTGGTTGGTCCCTCAGCTCCCATTGTGTGGTACAATATGTACCAGTATTCCCCCAGGTCGATTACAACCTCACCAATGCTGTGCATCAGTTCCACTGAGTCCTAGAGAGACAGTGTGAGGTAGAAGAAATTGATGGCAATGACTTTGGCTTTTTGGTTGAGAAATGTTTCCCCTTTTAAAGTTAAATTTAGATCTTTCCAATACATTATTTTAAGTTTAAGTAGGTGGTATAAAAATACCCTTTAGGGCCTGAGCCCCGGTGACATAGTGGTTGAGTGTGGGACTGTGGCCCACTGAGTTGGTGGTTCAAATCTAGCAGCAGCTTTCCAGGAGCAAGGCTGGGCCTTCTACTCCCACCAAGGCAGTGATGCCTCCCCCCAAAAAATACCCTTTAAAGTTATTCAAAGGCCACACATAATCTCAATGGAAAAACAGTAACAAAAGCATACTAAGAATGCAGATTTCTAGAAAAATTCACTAGTCATATCTGTGAATTTCATACTTCAATGTGGTTTCTAGCCTCACTTTTAGTGATGAACCCATCATTTAAAAAATTGTCTTTGTTTATTTTATTCATTTAAATCTCTTGATCTTTATTTTGTGACCCTGAAATAATGTGAATTAAGGAACAAAAATTCGGATTTCCATGCTGGTGAACAACTCGGTGTGTTTCTACAGAGTGTCAAGTACATTTGGCTGAAGCATACCCATCCAGTTTAATGGGACTCTGCCTGCCAAAACCCCGTGTGACCTTTGAATATTTAAGGCTAAATGTAACGGCCACTCATTCGCCCACTCTGTGCTCCACGGGAGCTCAGTGCTTTCCTTCCCAGCTTTCTGTCAAGCTGTTTGTGTGCATTTTTATTGGCGTTACTTTCTGTCACCCTTGTGCAATGTACACTTCAATATCGTTCACAGTGCTGAGTATGATGAAAATACAAAACAAAAAAATAATTTAAATGTCAAATTATTAACATTTGCATCCCTTGCTAGGAATATATATATATATATATATATATATATATATATATATACTACCGATAGGACAATTCTTTCTGTTTTCCATGCCACATGTTCCATGTTACACTGTGAAAAGTAACCCGATGTTTATTGAATGCACTGCTTTACCTAAGCATCTCTTTGAAGGCGCCACCCTAAGAAAACCCACGTTTCAGAGTCCGTTCTGTATGCAGGTGCGTCTCTCTCCACCTATTGGTCCATACTCCGTCCCCACTTTTCCTTCCCAAATACAAAACCAAGGCAAAACTATGGGAGCCCTGGCAGTGAGAGGGATGAGGTGAAGGAATGCTATGCAGATCAGAGATCTAACCTGCCACCTGCTCCTGGGAGGAACGCGGGAGAGGTAGAGGGGATCCTGTCTGCTCCCAGACTGACTGACCATCTTGGAAATCCTACAGAAGCTAGAGCAGACCAGATGCCAGAGCCGTTGTTGGTAACACGTTGGAAGGCAAACCTCAACAGCAGCAGTTTAAACCCACCAACCCCTGTGAGGGAGAAAGTTCAGACTGCCTCTCTGGTTCAGTCTGAAGATGCTGAAAACCCTGGGGAGCAGTGCTACCTTGTCTGAGAGTGGCTCGGGGTCAGCATGGGTCACCGAAGGCTTTGCTTAGGCATGTATATCTTGGGGAGCAGTAAATTGGTAAACTGGTTTTAGTGAAGAAAATTAAATTCAATTAATTAAAATAATACTTTTTATTGTCTTAACACTCAAATCAATCCAGGCAGAGAAAAAAAATCCAATTATAATAAATTTAGGGACAAAGTTTTGCAATTTGCCTTGAAAAATTAGGGATATTTGTTGCTATATTCCCTGTATTTTGTATGTTTCATAATATGCATAATATGCACAATATATGGTTTTAATTATAAAATACTATAATGCTAGAGCTCTTAAAAGAGGTCACCACTGAGTATTTAACCCTTTTCAAGACTATACACAAGATCTGTCATACTTTAAAACCAATTATTAGAATATTTTTACAATGTCCTAGGATTTATAAAAAATTTTATTTTACTTCCAAATTGAAGTGTA
Organism: Nesogale talazaci; assembly: GCA_004026705.1. Taxonomy (NCBI): domain Eukaryota; kingdom Metazoa; phylum Chordata; class Mammalia; order Afrosoricida; family Tenrecidae; genus Nesogale; species Nesogale talazaci. The sequence goes on from PVJH01005809.1 coordinate 50,748, forward strand.
TGACTTTTTGAAAGATAGAAATAGAGTTATGAAATGCATTACCGACTTCCTGTTAACATGAAAAACATCAAGGTATTCTAGAGTGAAATTTCTATTGGAAGCATATTCAAACTGAGCTTTCAATGTATAGATTTATTTATTTTTAACTGGATACACATGAATTTAACACACAATTGAATTTGATGGCCTTAGCAACTTTTTCTTTTTTATCAATGTAACTAGGTTGGTAAGAAAAAATATGAAAATAGAAGAAATAAAAATAACCACAGGACGTTCCTAGATTTTACTGCAGGATTTATGATCTTATTTCCCAAGAAAATAAGGAAGATGACAACATTCACACAAACACCAACACTTACCATATTCACTATCATAGAATATAATGAATTTCTGCCAGGCATACTCTGTGACCACTCTTAGAATGACATCCTTCAAGTACACTGGTGGACGAACGGAGAGCGTGTAGTCATCATTTCTGTTACTCCGGGTGAGTCCACAGCCACTCCTTGGGGTCCCGGCCGTTGAGCGCTGAATGAAGAGGTGAGGTATGTGCATGGCATCTGCCAGAGACTGGAGGGATCCGGCAGATGTGCAGCCAATGGAACTGACAAGGGCCAAGATGCCCTGATTCATAAGTTCACAGGCTGCAAGAAAGCACACAGATAATCAAGTGTCAAAAGGTTTCCAATGCTTCTCCCTGTTGAGCAGTTGTGAGTACAACTCAAAGAGTTAATGTATAAGTCTGACAACTTTAACAATGGACACATCCTCCACAAAGAAAACCTCAAGGTGCAGAGTCCTCTTGGAATTAAATAAATATACAAATTTAAAAATTAATAATATTGGCTGAGCCCCGGTGGTGTAGTGGTTGTGCGTGGGACTGCGACCCACTGGGATGGAGGTTCAATTCCAGCAGCGGTTCCACAGGAGCACAGGATGGGCCTCCTACTCCCACCACCAGAGGGCAGTGATGCCCCCCAAAAAACAAAAAAAATTAATAATATTCATGTTTTCTCTTATAAGCGATAGACTTTGTAAAAATATTTAGCTTGTGTTAGCTTGTGTGACTTGTATAAAAGAACACCACTATTGCAGGAGACTTGCAAAACTCGCCTTTAATGCACTGTCTCTTTCTGACCTCTCACATCATAGTAACCTGACTGGAGGTAGCTGTAATTTTATAATCATCATTGTATAATTCAAAGAAATATGCCTCCTGGCCTAGTATAAAATACATGATTAAAAAGGAAGGTACTACATAAATTGACGAATTGATGAAGGAAAAACTGAAGGGTTGGATATAAAGATTTATGGTCTTTGGAGAGAGTTGTTCTGGTGTCTAGAAATGCTAGTAACATTTTGTCTTTCTCGACAAGCAACTGAAACAAAACTCAGGTATCCCAGTGATGCTCTGTGTTGCTGTCAGGTGGTGTCCAATCAGTGCTGCCCCACAGCAACCCAGTACACCCTGGACAGAAACACTACCTGGTCATACATGCTCACAATCACTGTTCTATTAAAGCCCATTGCTGAGGCCAGTGTGTCAACTCATCTTCTTGGTGGTCTTCCTCTTAATCTACTCAACAAAACATTATGGTTTCAGAGAGTATTGTCAATATTCAGACTTTGTTATAGATGTGTAATTCTTGAAAAAAAACTCAATGAAAACTTAGTGGTGAGCACTATTATGCAGTAAATTGGCCAGTTAAGGAAGGGTGGTTTGTAGTACAAGACTAAAGGTATCATATTAATAGCAGGCAAATATAACATCAAGTACAACTGTTAGTACTAATGTTGAGCCAACCAATATTACAAAATAAATTAATCATATCTAGCACATACTTTTGTATCATTGCTTCATGAGAAATGTTATATGGGTTTCAAATATATTGAAAGCTAGAATCAAGGATAGATGCTTCTTAGACTATTACAAATTAAAGTTGACACATCAGTGAAGATCACACGTGGATCCTATTCAAGTCCATGAACTCAGCATTGAGAAAAAGCAAACTGCCTATTTGAAGATATTGTTTCATTATTATGGTTAAGAAAAGTATCACTGACTTATAAAAATTCATTTTTTAAGACTTTGCTTAAAATCTTGACTAATTTAACATTTAAAATAAAAATTAAAAAAGGAAAATAAGAAGCACATTAGCAAAGAGAGAAGTGAATTCATTCTTCAGATTATACTAATTATAAGTACTAAATAATTATAATATTTAGGTCACTTATACAAAAGTGGTATAATTATATATATACATATATAAATTTAAGTGAAAAATCCCATATCAATATTATATTCTTTCAAGGATAGCGTTAGATTTAGGTCTTTCAGATTTAAATGGATTAACTATAAAGTAAGTTATATATTAATAATGCCTAGGATAAAAATATTTTCATATGTAATCTGTGGTTTTTCCCAATCAAATGTTACTTTTATTCATTCTTTTTGGAATGAATCTCAGCTACATAAATAGTAAAAAGAAGAAAAATAATAAACAATTAAGGAATGAAGGCTATTACTTTTAATTATCTATCTACTGGGCCTGTGAGCTAGGCATTAGGCTGCTAAACACAAGTTTCATTATTCAAACCCAATAGCGGCTCAGGTGGAGAAAGAGAGGCTGCTTATTTCCATAAGGTTGAAAAGTCTTATGAACTCTATATAGGGCCACTGTGAGTCAGATTCCACTTTTACCATGATTCTGGATGTCTGCTATTTGGTTATTCACTTTGCTGTACATATTTGCAAGAATAATCAAGATTTGTCTGCAACTCAAAGTAGGAAGTCTCAGAAATTTCACTCAGGAAACAATTTGTTATTGTATTTGAAATATAGCTTATAGATAAACTGGTCGAGACAAAGAAAAATAGGCATTACAATGAAGGAAAATTTGAATTATAAGTTCGCATCATGAAATACTATTTTCTAACTCATTTTGATACTGCATATGAATGAATACTCAAATCATTTTCTCAGGTTTTCATAAGGAAAGCAGTGGCCTTCAAGTCATAGACTTTCATCCTTCTAAGAGTTCTCAACCAATATCATTTAATAATAAAGTACCCATTGATCAATGCCCTCTCCCACCAAAGAAAAAAAGGAAAGAAATTACCAAGATCCCTAATTTATAATTCAGTGATTTTGTCCTTTGTGAAGCAAACGAGAGACGATTTTATCTGTAACATTAAAATTCTAGATATGAAAGAAAAACTATTGAAAAATTGTTCAATGGTTTGGGGTCAGGAGACTTCTAATGCATCCACAATAGAGACTACATAAGATTGAGTGTGCAAGATAACCTCGATTCTCCCTTTCAAAGGTGGCTCCTTTTGTTCCATTTTACCAATAAAAATGTTGATTCAAAGAGGAGATACATATCACAAAAGATTTTATCTGGTCCTCAATTCTCCATAGTGAAATAAAGGTTAGTATGAAAAGCAGACTATAAATCATGATGGCAGAAAAGAGATTTGAGAAAATAAAGGGTGTGCAAGAATGGAGAGAAAACTGAATGAAGTAATCTTACCATTTACTAAAATAATTTTATGACTTGATTACTAGAAAGCTGCATTGTATTATTTATTAAAGTATTTCTTTATAATACTTATTGTTACATTAAATATCACATAAAATGGAATTTGGAAGATCATAGTGTGTTTGCATGTGTTTCTACATCTGTGTTTTTCTAAGGATACAAGCAAAGCTCTTTTCATTAATGTTTACTTTCCCACTATTTTTTCAAGCCCTATCCTTTATTTGTATCATGTAGGGATGTAGGTGTGCACATCATAATATAGAGACCATATTGAAAAACTTGCTAGTCTTGTGACTCCTACTGTTTTAGAGCTTAACATGGTCAAAAATGTTTGGAATCTGGACTAAATGCCCACAGCATAAGGTCAATCTCTTTAAAAATAACAATTGCAGTGAACAACACTGTTATCACATTTGATCATTCAGCACTTAATGGAGACGAAATTGGCTATACACATATTTAGAATTGAGGTAAGCAATGTTTACATATACTACTTCTTACATTTCTGAAAATTTTTAATTTTAGCATTTTTGTAATTAAAAGTACAATCTATTAAAGAAAGGGAAAATGATAACCTGTTACCAATTAATTAAGGAGAACCAGTTAATCATTTTTGTATTGTACTATTTTTCTTGATCATATATCGTCCCTGTGATTTTTTTAACCAAGTTGTACTGATACATTTTGTAATGAATATAAATTACATTAGAACTTTTATACATTCCCATTTTTGCCTATTATATATTTATTCTTGAAGATATATTTACAATCTACCATATGTCAAGAATGTTTCTAGACATCAGAGGATGGTTAAAGCAGATTCTGTCCTTAAAGAACACCAATCTAGTCAACATACTTTGTCAAATTGCAAGAATATCAAAAGGGAGCTGTTAGAGCCCCAATAACATGATTTTTAATAGACTACAAAAGGGGAACTTATAAAGATACAAAACAATAAGTCCATCTCTGGTCATTCTACTTTGGTAATTTGAGTTGGGAACCAGTGATATTTACTTTAAAATAGCATCCAAGTCATTCTGATGTGCAACTCTACCATGAAATAATTATAGAACACTTTTCATTTGTTGACTTCCCCTCCTCCCATCCCCCATTAAATATTGGTAACAGTAAGAGCATTAGTGAGGAAAATGAACTTGTCTATTTTTCCTAAATCTTTTAAATTTATGACCATTGGAGACAATTATGGGTGGTGTACAGAATTATAGCACCACCATAAGTAATCCTTTACACTTCTAACAATCAATTTATAATATCCCATTGTTTCAAGTCCTTCCAGGTCAAATGGAATACTTATACATTCTAAAATATGTGCAGTCTCTATACTTGATCCGACATAAAACTCAGGCATGGTTAATAATGTTACTGTTTCCTTTAGATGCCGGAGAGTCAGCTCTAGCTCACAGTGACCTTATGTAAAACCACGGGATACACTGACTGGTGCCTGTGTCATTCTCACAAGTGTTTCCATACTCCAACCCATCATTGCAGACATTTTATAGTTGCTTGGTATATTTAATTTAATGGATGGGTTAAATCATTAGACCCAAATTGACTTTTTCAATCAGAGAACTCCAATAAATGAGTGAATCATGTAGGTTTCCATGGCAGAGAAGAGAACTGTGTTTTAGGATAACAAATTAAATACTCTACATTATTTTTGCCATAGACCTGGTGGTGATGTCAGGTGGTTCAAAACCACCAGCAGTTAATTGGGGAAAAGGTGAGTCTGTTTGCTCAGGTAAAAATGTACAGCTTTAGAAACAAGATGCGAGGTCACTATAATCAGAATCAATCCAATGGTCATGGGGCTTTGGGTTCTAATACATTCATTAGTGGGTCACACAAAAATATTAGCACCATTATAATTTTTTATCATTACATTTCACAACAATTTTATGAAGAGAAGTTATGTGAATGAAGTCAAAGAGTATGTCAAACTGCACACTATTAATGAGTATGAACAATAGAATATTTGGGGCTAGCTAATACCCCAATACTTTAAGCATATAAGGTCAGAAAATGAATCACTACATTTGAAGATAAAAGTCTGCACAGAATATTCACGTCAATTTCACTCTTTATTACTAGAAGATTCTGGAAATCTCCACTTCCTGGATGTAAGAAAGGAAAAAAAAAAACAGTGGTACAGTTCTCTCCCTGTTTTCCTTTTCTATCGAGTTTGGGTACGGATGATCTGTCTACAGATCATTTAAATTAAATATATATAAATATATAGTTATGCAAGCCTAAAAATGTAATAGAGAATGACATAAAAAATCATTTGGTATTTTTTCATTTGGGCACCAAACTGATACCATCAATATTAATGTGGCAAAAAATAAATATGTCTAAAAACCTCAGGAATTAAAGATCATTTTATTTTCATATGATAGTTTGAAATTTATAAACATTTTTTATGTATTCTTTGCAGAGCTTGAATTGTGTTCTATCCCTATCTCTATGTATAGAAGATTCAAGTGTGGTTCGATCTTGCTTTACTCAATGAAGAGTAGGAACAAGGTTAGAAAACATATTTCTTGGAATGATGTGATACTGTTCACATGGAATGACATTTTTCTTACTTATGTTTGAAACCATGATTTCCAGGCACCATCTACTTTCTTCCTCACATTTAGCTATTGCACCAATATCTTATCAGGAAGCTGAGTATTAAGCAGAGTCACGTCATAAGAAATCATTGTTCTTAGGTCTATATGTGTCTGGTTCGTCTTAGAAACATGACTCTTGTGTTAAGTTAGAGAACACTGTCATTCACCCCACAGGGCATCACTCCCACTGCCATCTAGCCGATGCTGACCCACGGCGGCACAACAGGACAGGGGAGAACTACCCTGTGTGTTTCTGAGATGAAATCTCTACAGAAGTAGAAAATCTTGACTCTCTCCAGAGCATCTGGCTGGGAGTTTTGAACTGCTGACCTTATGGATGTCAGTCCATTGAGTAAGCACTAGGCATCGATAGTGTCGTTAAGTTAGACAGGGGTATAGAATTTGAAACACTACTAAAAAACGTAAGTTATATGAGTCCATATCAGCTATGAATGACAATACATGAATCATGGCCTAGCAAAGGTTAAACTCTTTCTTTTTTTACTTTTAAATGTTTTTTGGAGGGAACTCTTACATCTCTTATTACAATCCATACATTTCTCCAGTGTGTCAAGCACATTTGCACATAGGCTACCATCAACATTTTCAAAATATTCTATTCCCACTTTAGCCTCTGATATCAATTCCCCATGTCTTCCCCCATCCTCCCCCACCTGCCCTTACTCACTAACCCTTGATAAGCTATAGACTATTATTTTCATATCTTACATTGTCCACTGTTGCCCCTCACCCAATATTCTGTTATTAATCCCCCTGGGAGGGCGTCATAGTTGATTTTTGTAATTGATTTCTCTTTTCACCCCCACACTCCCCAGTCTTCCTGGTATCTCTACTCTCTTTGTTGACCCTATTTATACAACTAAGTCTTCATGAGAGTGGAAAGCCCAGCTTTCTCTCAAGAAGTGTCTGCTGCTTTTGAAATGTTAATCTTGTAGTTAGCAGCCCAACATGTAAACAATACATCACTGAGACTCCTTAAGCTTGTACTTAGTCTTGACTTTTATGTTTATTTATAATTTATATAATTCTTTACATGTGTTTAGTATACAATCAACTTTTCTATTTTTTTCTGTTACTTTTAGGAAGTCATACTTCATATTGAGAAAGATCTTCTCACATAGTTAAATACTTTTAAGACTATTAGTGTATTTCAATTAGCAACTTCCCCATCCCCTATCACAAACCTGATCACATAAGGCGCCACAAAGAAATATTAGAAAAGTAGATGATTGCAGGATGTCTTCCTCTCTGCTTGCCAAAGGTAATTGTTTATCTTTATCTGAATAATCTTATCTCACAAAAAGTGAGTCTTAAACATGAATATGACCTCGATGAGAACCCCCATTACATAAGATGTATGCTTCAACTCCCTAGCACTGCATAGAAATTCAACTTATTTAACTTTCACTCTTTTATCATATTGCTCTGCCTGATTTAGAATTGAGGAGGCGATTGTGTATTTTTGTGACAGAAGACAAAGAAGTGATTAAAACTACTGCCCTCGGTTATTGCCATTTACCTGGAATCTTAAAAAACCCAGAGTAATTTTCAAGACTTTCCTCTCTCATATTCCTATACCTGTACACATTCCATGTTTTTAAGGCACACTTCAAATTCTATTATTTTCTCGTTACTATTTTATATCTTCTTGAACTCTCCACTGAAAGTACTCTAATTTAAACTCCTCACACCATCTCTCTGAGCTGGCAGGGGATTCTTTTCTCAAACTGAACTTTTCTCAACCACAGTTCCCACATGGTAATATGTCTCTCTCTCTCTCTCTCTCTCTCTCTCTCTCTCTCTCTCTCTCTCTGTCTCTCTCTCTCTCTCTCTCTCTCTCTCTCTCTCTCTTACTCTCTCTCTCTCTTATTCAAATATCATGCTTTAAACTCTATTAATTAAAAAAAGAAAAATCTGAGGAAATCTTACAGGTTAAAGGAAAGCAAAGAAGTCTGGCAATTAATATAAGAAAAAACAATAATGTAATAGAAAAAAAGTCAATTGTAAAGAAATAAGTGACTTGAATAAGGTCTGTAGTTTATGTAATAAGGTGCTAATGTTAATTTAAAATTTTCATCACAATTAGATTATGAAATGTGTTAAAATTATAGAAAGCATGTATATAACCATATAAGGGGTGTGTGGGGACTATTTACATTTTTTCTTCCAAAATTTGTTTGTAATAATCTTCTAAAAATCTAATACTGGTTTCCTATTCATGCAAAAAATATTCAAACTCCTTAGGATCGACACAAAAAATCCCCTTATAAAAGCCCTGGTTCTGAGTTTACCTTTACAAGCCATCCTCTATCTCCTGTGCCTTCTTACGCATCTTGCTGATTCATTCCAGGTTATCTCTTAACACTCTGTTATTTCCACTTCAATTATATTGTGCCCTATATCTACTGATACAAAGATATCTGGAATGCTGGGTTATTTGGTCAAAGATCACAGTGTACGCTTGTTGTTGCTGTTAGGTGCATTACGGTGCTTTCAACCAGTATTGATGCAGTGCCCAACAGAATGAAACACTGCCCGGTGCTGTGCTATACTCACAACTGTTCCGATGCCCGGTCCCATGGCTGCAGCTGCTCTGCCCATCTATCATCCTGACAGCCTTCCTCTTTTTTGCTGTCCTTCCATTTTACCAAGACTGATGTCCTTCTCAGGGGACTCGTCTCTCCTGACATGTCCAAAATACGTAAGATGAAGACATGCTCTTCTCATTGTTTATACTTCTTCAAAAACAGATTTGTTTGACCTTTAGCAGTTCATGTTATTTTAAATATTCTTATCCAGTACCATAATTCGGATACATACATTCGTCTTCTTCTTTTTTTTTAATTTAATGTCCAACTTTCAAAGGCATGTGAAGCAATGGAAAATACCCTGGCTTGAGTCAGTCACATCTAGTCCTCAAAGTAACAGCTTTGCTTTTCCACACTTTAAGGAGATCTTGTGCAACAGATTTTCCCAGTGCAATAAGTATTGTGATCTCTTGACTCTACTTCCATGAGCCTTGATTCAGGATTCAAGCAAGACAAAAATCCTTGAAAACTTCATATTTTTCTTCATTTATCATGATTCTATCTCTTCATTCAGTTGTGAGAATTTGGGTCTTCTTTTTTTTTTTGGCATCACTGCCTCTGGTGGTCATGGGCGCTATCCAGTGCTGCTCCTGAGAGCCGCCGCTGGATTTGAACCAGCCCACGGGTTGCAGTCCTGCACTCAGCCACTTACGGCACCGGGGCTTAGCCCCAATATTGGTCTTCTTGACATTGGGCTGCAATGCATATTGAAGGCTGAAATTATTGATCTTCATCAGCAAGTTTTTCAAATATTTCTCACTTTCAGGAAGCATGTCCGTATCAGTTGCAGGCACATATATCATGTAAGGAAAGCATCTTTGTTCAAGGAAACTTCCTATAATGTCCAATATGCCTCTACATATTCTTCAACCTAGTTTCTTTTCTGATTTGAAACCTTTTGTTCTATTTGAATGAATGTTTTCTTACACACAGGTTTTACGTAAACATAATTTCATCTGGTGACTTCCCATTCTTTGTAAAGTTATCCTTAATGTGCTATGCTCTACACAATAAAATACCTTTCCATAGTCAAGAAAACATAGGCTAATTTCTTTCTGGTATTCTCTGTTTTCAGCTAAGATCCTTTTGGCAGCAGTAGCAATATATCTAATTCCAAGTTCTCCTCTGAAATTGGCTTGATTTTTTGGCCATTCTAGGTGGATTAATGAGACATCCATTTTTGAATTATCTTAAGCAAAATTTTCATTGTATGCTATTAATGATATTGTGATTATTGGTTGTATGATCACCTTTTTGTGGACAGAGATATGGAACTTTATAGTTGATGTCTCTGATTGACAAATGAGGACTTCTAAGCATGACTTCCATTTGTTAAAGTTTACTAATTGTCATTCCATCCATTTAAGGAGAATTGTTTATCATGAAAGCCTTCAGTATAGCTTAATTTCTTCCTTCAATATTAAAAAATCTTCATAATTTGCTTGTCTTTTATTGTAAATGTTACCATTTCCTGAAGTACAGCTATTCTGCATGTTCCTTCTAAATCCATTCAACTGCCTTACCTAAGAATCCTTAAATATTGCAACCTGAGGCTTAAATTGTCTCCTCTGTTGCTTCCGTTTGAGAAAGAGGGAGCATGTTGCTCTTTTTTTAAAATGAATTATAAGATGATTCTGTTCTTATTTATCATTCTTTAACCAGTAATATTTCTTGCTTGATATGACCAAAGCACATAGTTCTAACTAGGACTAGACTGCATTTACCCATCCAAAAATCATTCGCCATTGTAATGATGTACTAATTGCTTTTAACAAGACATAGAATGCACTTCAATTTGCTTTTTGCAATGAAACGAATTTTGCCATCTGAAGATTGCTATTACAAACTAATTTCATGAATATGTTTTCTACATTTCAAAAGACTGTGAGAAAAATAAGCCTAAGATCTGTAGCGAGCAAAGGAATGATACATTATGTCAGGAACATGGTTTATCAGGTAGTTTGACCCCTGGTAACAGCAATTATGAAGCGAAAGAAGACAATCCTAGAAACTACAGCATACAATTTGCAGCAAGAGAGAATTTCACTATCACATGTATTCTTTTAATTTTTTTGAAAAGCAGCATTGTGCAAATTGCTATCTCAAAAAGCCCATATTTAAATCCTTGACACAGATTCTCTTTCTGTGCAATTTACTTAAACAAACAAATATAGTGCTTCTCCTGTGGGAAGGCATAAAGTCAAAACACTAGGCAGACGTGACAATCTTCCAACCATCTACACCATTTTCAGACAAAAATATTTTAAAAAGCACAACCAACCAATGCTTTGACTAGATTTTTCAAAGAAAAAGTACGTAGAAACATATTATTTCTATAGTCTAGGGATGACGGTTATATATGAACTTTCTTGAATTCATGCCATCTTGGCTCAAATGTGAATCAGTTTTCAGCAAATTCACTTTTTTCTTTTGGGTTTCAATTTCCTTACCTATTAAAGGTGATCATGACATTAAATCATTTCTAAAGGATCTCTCCCTAGAGATATCATAGTGATATGCTTCCTGTTTTCATTTAGTTTTTTGCTTCTATCACTAATCAATCATTCTAGTCAGAATATTTTAAGTCAATTAGTTATAATTTGGATTCTTATTTAGAGTTGCTTTTATATACCACCATTTTGGTTTGCTTTACAAATACTAATGCCTTTAATTTTTCCTGTTTCCATCTTAGGATTGAGTGCTATTGAGGACCTTGTTGTTATAAAAAATTTCAATAAAGTCATTGTGATTAATTTCATTTCTACTAAACCCATTGTCATTGAGTTGACTGCAAGTCCATATATAGGACAGAGTAGAATTGCGCCATAAGCCATAAGGGCAGTTTTCTTGGCTGTAGATTGGCAGAAGCACACTGCCACAGTTCTCCCATTGACAGACTGAAGGAGTCGAACCATGAATCTTCTGGATAGCAATTGTGGTGGCCATGTACTCCTGTGTCAACTTCGTGATTCAAAGTCTAAGGGTGGAGTCTAGCCTGGCAATTTGGAGATAGTCAATGCGACCTCTGTGTGAGCATGGCTTTCTCCTGAGAATTCTGGGAAGTGTTGCAGTATTTCCCAATTGGAATAGAGACTTGACTCAGTTTCCAATATGAGGAACTACTGCCAAGAGGAGATGATAGCATGCTGATCGGTCCTGATTGCTGGAGAATGGAGGAGAAAAAGAAGAGGCCACATGGGCTAGTCCTGATGGAACCAAACCTCTGAGAAGTCATGGGGAGACCCCTAAAAGCACTGAGATGCTTCTACTGCCACCGTACACACAAGTCTCTGCACCCACTTGCCTGTGCTAGTATTGGTGCCATTGCACGTGCTTTGTAAGTCGAAAGGAGACTAGATAGACTGGGGTCGGACATATGGACTGATATCGGACTTAGGACTTTGGACAGAACTGAGTTGGGATGTGTTCTCAATGTTCCATTCCTCTTGTATATAAACCTTTCCCTTATATCCATGTGCATGTTTACAAATTTGTTTCTCTAGTCTACCTGGACTAACAAAGCAATTTAGAATTTTAACCACTATCAGACCCTCTACTTATTTATATTATGCTTTTAAAAAATGTCCTGAAAAATAAAATTTCTGACATTTCTGACATTGGAATCTATTTTACTTTCCTTCATAAGTTCCTATTGTCTTTTAGAACAGATTTATCCATTTGCCAGGAAAATATTTCTTTTGAATTAGCATATGTTACATATTCCTTGCTATTCCTCCAATAAAGGAGAAAAGAAGAAGTTTGGGGACAATATTCTGATTCTTGAGGATTTTCTTGTTTCCACAGATCAGTCTGTTTGACAAAGAAATTAAAATTTGCATGGCTATAGATCAAGATTTGCATGGCTATAGATCAAGGAGAAGTGCCTACAAATACCTTTTCTTGGGATGACATTTTTTGCCCCATGCATGCAATGTTCTACATTTGACAGCCCCTGTATTTCCACATGACTCTGAACTCTGCCCATCAACGGCATCCACACACATCATTTTAATGAGGGCCATACCGATTACAGAGATATGCTTGATCTGCAATGACAGGAACTTAGCACTACTTTCCAGGATTCCAAATACTTCACCTCAATGCCCATTTTATCCCCTTTCCACAAACTTCTGCAGTTATCTAAGAAGTAAACACTTCATTATATTCTATTCCCTGTCCCCACAAAAGCACTCTATACCATGTATATGAAAGCCATTTTCAGGACTGATGTGTTATATATTAACTACAGTTACTATTGCTATGTTCACATGACAACTAGTGTGCTATATTCCTCAGAGAGAATGATGAAAGATTGTTTGAGGAAATTGGTTGATAAAAACGAAAAGCATTTGAAGAGTTAGGTTTAAAATTATTGACCAAATCAACCATTAAGGACATGTCAAAAGTAATACAAAATAGGTTTAGGGCTGAGCCCCGGTGGTGTGAGTGGTTGAGTGTGGGACTGTGGCCCGTGGGTTTAGCGGTTCAAATCCAGTGGCGGGCTCTCAGGAGCAGTGCTAGGTAGTGCCCACTACCACCAGAGGGCAATGACGCACAAAAAAACCAAAATAGGTTTAGGACAGATTTCATTCTCTTTATGATGTTGTAGCTTACGAGATTAGACAACTCACTAGCAACCATTCATAGACTGTAAGACATTTATTTAAAGAGGAGGTATAAACAACTGTGCAAATGTTACATGGGTTCAAAGAGAGCACTGAAAATTGAACCCATTTGGCATAATCGGTTGGGCTTTTCTTTTTTCTTTTTTTTCTTTGGTGATGGATGACATCAACTCTTAATATCCTTAAAAATAGTATGGTTTTCTTTTCAGCTTTCATCTTCACAGACTCCAGATGTAATAAATGTTTGCTGTGTGCGTGTGAGAGGGTCTTGAGAGAGAGTTTAATGTTGATAAGTGAGGAGGTAAAAGTTGACTCTAGAATGTAGCAGATGGATGTTAAGTAATGGACCTCTGCTTGTTTGGGGTAAGAAAGGAGAGCAAAGTAGACACCCATGCAGCAACCTTTCACCTCCTTACGGTGCCCTGAGATGGGAGCAAGCTATTTCCACGAAACACATCATTTATGAGTGGATGGCACATTTTTAAAAAATGTACACGTGGAAAACTCTTTGGCAACAATTTACTTGATAGCACAACATTCAGGAAAGGGCTTGCCTACCGTGTTAGATGAAGAGGAAGAATTGTGTAGAGCAGGAGGAATTATAAATGGCATGGAAAAATCATGATTGATGGACTCGGGAAGAAAGAGCTGATCTAGGAACCATGTTCCCAGGCACATGATTCGTTAGGAATAATGTTTACAATCGCTCCCATCTTCTTCAAATAATGGCCTATTTTCTATGTAGAGGTTTAAGAGTCATGAGATATAACAACCATATTCAAGTTCCTTTGTGTGCTGCGTTCCTTTACAAAGTAAACTACATTTTTTTCAAAAATACAACTGTGTTGTATTATTGTTCTTCAAAATTTTTATGACTTCCTGTATATTTTCTAGAAAACCAGTCAGTGCAGAAAAATCAAATATATTTCAGTGATACTCAGAATAAAACCTAAGTTCCATGGCGGTGGTTGGTTACCTGTGGTTTGGACTCTGAAATTAGAGGGTCTGGACTGTATTTCCATTCCTGTGCGTTAGGACTGCGTGACACTAGGAAAGATCAAATTGATCTTATTGGTAAATGAACAATAGCTACGCCCACTACTGGGAATTGCTGTAAAAACTATCGTGTCATGGCGGTACCAGACACACAGGTTCATGAATCTGACATATCCACAGAATGAGTTTTAGAAAGTTAAAAAGCTCAAGGGTCAGAAAGGCAAGACAGGTTACTCATCATAAGGTAGATGAGAGTTTAAAGGTACTGAAGCTGAATGAAATGCTAAGTTAGTATAAGAAATGCAAAATTCTTCTTCATGTGACAAAGAATTACGAGTCACCTATGGTGTGCAATCTGCTTAATGCTATCGTTCAAGCAATTTATGAGTGTTTTGTAAACCCTTTTTTGAAACTCAAGCTGCAGCTTTGATTTTTAGGATTCCAACTGTTTCTCAAATGTGAATAGATGACACTTCTTACACATTGTTTTGTCTAGCATTTTGTTAATGCCACCAAATTCCTTTTTCAAGCTGATTGTCTCTGAGTTACAAGTAAACTGTGACTGGGAGGAAAGCATTGCAGACAGTTACCTCTTTTGGCCCTTCCCTAGATGTAATCACAGGAATCAGCTAAATAATTAAAGCTATCAACTTGAAATATTTCTTACTGTGAGTAAATCCACTCATACGAATGGAATGCCACTGAAACATCTTGTTGAAACAATGTGATTGTACTCCAAAGGAACCAATGTCCATGATGCACAATGACAATTTACTTTCTATTCTTGAATCATAATTCAATTGAAATACCCATTTAAACATGCTCTCTACTTTTTTTAAAAAAAGAGCCTGATCTTCTCTTTTGAACTCAGCAGTTAAGTAAAAAATACAATACAGTGTATCACTATTGTCTCATCAAATCAGAAAACAAAAACAACACATTTCCTATCATTATCACTCTTCTTTCAAATATAATGATGTATGAGTGTTGAAAAACCTCACAGCCAAACTCACTGCCATCGAGGTGATGCCAGTGCTGAGTGCCCCAGGGAACAGAGGATTGCTGCCCGGGGGCTTTCTACCTGCCATTCTTTCTCCTGCTGCTTGTTTCCCATTGCTGACCTCCAGGCCAGCTACACCACTCTTTCCATATTTAGTTAGGTCTGGAGATTACCATTTCCCCTTAGAAAACAAACTGCCAACTAATCTGCCAAATGTATCATAGAAATAAATAGCAGAACTTGAAATGAGTTCATAGCCCCATCATGCATGAAAGAACCCTGTAAACAATGATGGAAAAATAACACAAACCCAGGGCTAGTGGGTAGTTTCCAAGGTACCCCACCCTATGTGGGGTTTCCTTGGTGAATCTCTGTGGGAACAGATGGTCTCATCTTTCTTCTGAGTTAAAGTTGGTGACGAGGACACCTCAATGATGCTGCTGGAGACTAGAACAAAAGTAAGTACATATGTATCATTGGTACTCAGCTGCTTCTTCAAGACCCAAAGGTGTTCCAGTATAGATGTGGGGATTTTGAAAAATTGCATCTCAGAGGTTTGAGGACCTCTTCAGAGGGATATGAAAATAGCTATACCTTATTCCTGATCATATCCTTTGCAATCATTTGTGAAGGTGAGAGTTGAAACAAATTGTGAGTTGATAAATGTGCTCAGGTAATTCTGCCCTTTGTATTACAAGAAATTCCCAATTCTTCATCTGATCCTTAATACAATTATATACTTCTACTCATTGCCACTGGTAATGGTTTTGCGTTGCTGGTATTAGTAGAGTTTTCTTCCCTGTCTAATTATGTCAGACTTTACAATGGGATTGGCTACAGCCAACAGAGTGTAGCAGATAGGAGTTGAAGTTGGGTCTTGGCTTCCGGTATGCATCATAAGAAGAGCATGTTCTGACTGGTCCCAAGGGGAAGATTTGTGTAGAAGAACTAAACCACTTCTTTTAACCTGAATTAGAGCCATTCTAGTCCACTCAGGACTGAGTTATTTGTTTTTAATTGCTCTTATTATCAGTCCCTGATATTTTGTGGGTTTTTATAAAATGAAAACAAAATAGAATGTAGCATTAAAAAAGACGATCCTAAGTTGGTTGCCTTCAGCTGTAGCATTTCGGTTATCTAGCCAAACTGTCTTCCATTATATCCTACATGCTCACTGGAGAGAAAAGCAATGATAACACTAAAATCATATGCAGCATGTATTGAGTAAACATATATCTACTGAAAAGCACTTACTAGAGAATTAAGAGTGGTATAATTCTTTCTGCTTCTTCAACTCATTTTATGAATATCTCTGACCTCCAGGAATATTGTAGTTATCATTCAACTAAATAAAAATCGCATTTAATATAGAGATTGCAAGTAAGCTAAAAGCCAAACCAAACAACCTCACTGTCACAGAGTTGTTGCCACTCATAGCGACCTCATAGAAAAAGGCAGAAACATTGCCGTGGATGTCCCAGGTGTTAGCTAATCCCCTTGAATTTGCATCCTCCCTCAGAGCAGCAGGTTGGGAAGTGCTGGTCCTGTGGCTGAAAGTCTAACGAAGTTCATGAGGTGTGCATTCATATGAACAATATTTCAGTTTTGTGACAACAAATTTATCCAAATATCTTCATGGTTCAAAAAGAACAGCGAACTAGCATTTTCTTCTGTTCAAACACATGATTTAATTGGGAGACAATAGGTCATCAGAGATCTACTCATAAGGTTGAGAGAAAAGTGGAAAGGACAAGCAGGGAATTCAATTTCTATACAATTTGAAAGATCTGTTTTTGCTTTGAATAAAGCAAGTGGAGTGAACATAGCTATGACGAGGTATATAGAGATGGCTTCAAATGGGACCCAGGGGGTAGCAGCTGCTGCTAGCCTCATTAAGTGGGGAGCCTAAAATGCTGTCAAATTGCATATGCAAGGAGGTTTACAAATAAACAACAGTGTTTTATACCCAAGCAAAATCTTTCTGTCAACATATCTAGCTGTGCTTTCACTAAACATGGTCTTCTATCAGCTGTAATTTAAAATGTAAGTGGATGAAATGGAAATTTCTGTGGAAAAGGTAAAATTAAAACATAAAAACAAAGCAAAAACTCGTGAACACTTTGAAGAACATGTGAACTTATTAAAATAGAAGCTTTTTTTTGGGGGGGGGCATCTCTGCTCTCTGGAAAATAGAAGTTTTATAGATAATTTGAAAACAAGCAAATAAAAATTACAGCCATCCATTCTACACCAACTGATAGTAACCTTTAAGGCTGCCTCTGAGATAAAGTGATAATATGTCCCACTTTTTAACATGTACAATATTATTACAATATTTATTATTATAATTATACTATTTTTGTGTTCTGTGAAAGTTTTTGTTGCTCCATATAGACCAAATTTTTAATCAAGAAACCCCCTCACACCCCGGTCCATTGTGTCCCACTTACAATGTGGTCACTCTCAGAGTCTAAGAGTTTCTAAGACTGTAACTCTTTCTGGGTGGAAAAAGCCCAGCCTTTCACTTGAGGAGTGGCTAGTGGTTTTGAACTGCTGCCCTCGCAGTTAGCAGCCCAGAAATCAAAAGAAGAAAGACCACACTGACTGATTTAGAGGTCTTTTTTTGTCCAGAATTAAAAAGGTAATATGCTTTATGTTTCTTTGAATTTACATTTGGGAAAGTGATCAGAGGAAGTTTAAAAGCTTTGTAGAAAAATGAAATGTTTCTTCATTCACTTATATTTGCACGTAGCATAATATATGTGTTTAAAATTAAAATAATAATTATAATTGTGTTTAAATTTAAAATAACGATTATAATTAGAACATTTTCTTGGCAAAACTTAATAAAACTAATATTTTTATATATGCACACCATCTCCTCATCATATTCCATAACTATTTGTTTACCTAAAATAATTCAATTCAATTATTAGTTTGATAGCAGCTACCCAGTATTAATTTTGCTGCCCAGGCAATTGCTTGATACTGTTGAGCAACTTTTGTTATCAGCTTCATATTGTGATATATGAGCAGTTCATCAGTTTTATATTCTATGTCTTATTAGAAATATATTTAGGAAGTCCTCATTGTGATCATAGTTAAGCTCACAATTGCTAACCAAAAGGTTAGCAGTCAGCCAGGACACACCAGGGGCGATATGATCCCACCAGAGAAAACCTTGGTAATCTGCTTCTTTAAAGACGACAGCCCTGGAATCCCTGCAGCACAGTTCCACACTACTCCAAGGAGTCACGTTCATTTGAAACAGACTGAATGACATCAAAGCAAAAACAACAGAGGCTTTTTTTAAATGAGAGCTTGATAGAACGCACGTGACAACCACTGAGCATGTTCGTGAATCTGTCAGATGTCGTACGAAGAACGGGATCGCCCCAACAACAATAGAAAGTTGTCCGGTTCAAAATGTTAATCACGCCAAATGGAAGAAGACCTGGTGGTGTAGTAGTGGTGGCATGTGCTCATAATCCCAAAGCCAGCCGTTCAAACCCAGTTCTCCTTGGGAGACAGTGAAGCCTTTCTATTCCAGTAAAGAGTTGCAGTCTGGAAATCACACAGGACAATTCTTCCCTGTTCCCCAGATTCACTATGAATCAGAACTGACTTGATGCTGCTGAGCTTGTGGTCTGATTTGGGGCCTTTGTCAGCAATTAAAAAATTCATTTGTCTGAAGAGTTGACTTTCTTTCCAGCTATTCGCAAAGTTGGAGACACATTTACAATTTTTTCTCCTCCAGATCAAATTATTAACATGTTCCATTATGTTGCCATAATAATGTTCCATCATTCACATATGTATTGCAAATGTTTTCAAATGAAGGCATGCTTCTTGCTTAGTATGATTGATACTGTTATATTATGTGCATTTGACCCTCAGCAAACTCAAATTACCAAGAATTCCTGGTAGCTAGAGGGAGAATTCACTTATTGGTCTAATTTTACAAAATGAGCATCTTTCTGCTATGTGATCAAGAGCAATACAAATTATTATATGGTATCAGAACAGCTTGAATACCTGGCTTTCCCTGCTTTCTTCCTGCAATGATTATTGCGAGTATCAGATCCAAAAGTGAACTCTTAGCAATCTCTTGCATACTGCAATTATGCAAATAGTCTCAACCTATATATCAGTGAATTAACAACAACCACAAAACTTATCTGGAATAGACTGAGTGAATGACAATGGGCACCAATATGAAAAAGAAATGCTCACTATAGTCATTGAGATATATTTCAGGGGAATGTTTTTCTTGATGAGTCATCTTGCCACAGTGGTGAAAGCATGCACATGCTAACGGAAACATCAATGGCTTGAACTCACCAACTCTGACAATCTGCCTCCATAAAGCTGCCAGTTTTGGAAATGCAATGGAGTAGTTCTGTGCTGCTCAGAAAGTCACTGCAGGGCAGAACTGATTTGTAAGGAACATAGAAGGATGTGGTTCGGGGATATTGTTTTTCTTGACTTAGAACTAGAATTCCAATTTGGAATATAAGCTGGGCTTTAAGTTGATTGAAGTAATTACTGCACACATGCAGAGAATTTGCAAGTAACCAAGTCTCTGGAATTTAAAAATAACATTTCCAAAAATGAAACAAGATTTTTGTGGACAAACCCATTGCCGTGAAGTACCTGTATTATTCAATAACCAAATAAAATAAATATTGATGAACATGGATGCTCCATAGTCCCAAAGAAGAATGAGTAGGAACATTAGGATCAGTGAACAAGTAAGAAAAATTATGCAAAATATTCTAAATGAAAGGGGATTGCAAGGCAATATATAACAAATGTCACGTAGATTTGACTTGTGGAAATTTATAAACAACACCGGTTAGAAATTTTTTCAATAGTTTCAAGCTGCACTGAAAGCACTAGGCAAAGCCCATGTTCCAGAAATTGATGGACTACTTATCAAAAGAGTTCAACAAACTGATGAAGCACTTGAAACATTTGCTATTACATCTGGAAAACAGCTAATCTAACTAACTACAGGAGGTCATATTTGTACCCATTTCAAAGAATGGTGACCCATCAGAATGTTCGAATTATAGAACAATATCTTTGATATCACATACAAGAAAAATTTTTCTTAAGATCATCCAATAATGTTTTCCTGCAAACATTGATAGAGAAGTGTAGAGACCCAGGCTGGATTAAAAGTAGGACATGAAACAAGGAATATCATTGTTGATAATCAGATGGATCTTCGCTCAAAGCAGAGACTATCAGAAATATTTTTTATTGGCTATGCTAAGGCCTTTGACTATGTGGAACAAAATAAACTATGGAGAAGCTTCTGAAGAGTTGGAATTATGGACCATTTCATTGAGTTCATGCAGAACTTTTATATGGATCAAGAGGTAGTTAAGCAAACAGAACAAGGGAAAATGAATGGTTTAAAAATCAAGAATGGTGGGCATCATGGTTGCAGCCTCTCACCAAACTTAATCTATATGCTTAGCAAATGATAAGAGAAACTAGCATCTGTGAATAAGACTCGGGCCTCAGGATCATAGTAAGACTTTAAACAATTTGTGATACAACCTTGCTTGCTGAAAGTGAGGACTTAAAGCACTTCCTAGTGAAGATCAAGAATTCTAGCCTTCAGTATGAATTACAACTCCGTATAAAAGAGACCCACAATTGGACTGGTAGGTAACATCATGATAAATGTAGAAAATGTTGACATTGTCAAGGATTTTTCCTACTTGGGTTTACAATCACTGCTCATGGAAGTATCAGTCAAGAGATGAACAGTCATATTGCATTAGGTAAAATTGCTTTAAAGTATTGAAAAGCAAGGAAGCTTCTTTGAGCACTATGGTGTGCCTGATCCAAGAAATGATAATTTTAATTGCATCATATGCATGGGAAAATCCAACACTGATAAGGAACATTGAGTAAGCATCAATGCATTTGAGTTGTACTAAGGAAAGATACTGAAAGTACCATGGACCAGTAAAAGGACAAACAAATCTGTCATGGAAGAAGTGTGTCTAGACTGTTCCTTGGAGACAAGGATGGCCAGCCTTTGTTTTACATAGTTTGGATGTATTCTCAGGAGTGATCAGTCCCTGAAGAAGAACAGTATGGTTGGTAAAGTGGAGGGGCACCAATAAAGAGGAAGGCCTTCAAGAAGACGGATTGACACAGTGGCTGCAACAATGGGCTCAGGCATAGAAAAAGGTATGAGGATGACACTGGACTAGGCGATGTTGCTTTCTGCTGTGCATAGGATTGCTATGGCTCAGAACCAACTCAATGGCCCTAATCATAGCAACAGCTTAAGAAAAATATAGAATTAGTATGAATTTTAAATAAGAATTTTGAAGGATCCCAAGTCTTGGTAAGTATTTCTGTGCATTTGTAACAGAGTTCTTTGTTCAGTTTTTCGCTTTTGAGCTTAAAAACCCTTGGAAGTCAAGGGTGCTCCTTGATATAATTCTAGTCATTGAGACTGAAGGAAACTTCTAGAAAGTTAGTAGCCCCAAATAGACTACACATATAACTACATTATTCTTTATGGCATTTGCATTGGTGGTTACGACATAGTGTTCAGAATTTACCATGATGGCAGTGAGGTTTTGTGTGTGCATGTGTGTATGGCAGAGTAGAATTTTCTTAATATGACTTTTGTACCCATTTTTTCATAACTCCCACCAAATGCTGAGAGAGGGCTTTGCAAGTAGAATGGTTGCAGCCCTGATAACAGGCGACTGGCCAGCTTTCATTATCACTCCTTAACTGTAAGTTACCATGCTGTGTCTTTGAAACGGCAGCAAAAAAGATAGCCCATGACTATCAGAAGAACCTGTTCCATATGTTTATCTCAGTGGCAGCAGCTGGGAGCAGAGATACCAGAGGTTGGCAAGGAATTTATAGGTCAGAGCAAGGGGAACAGCACCAAGACTGTGGGATTATGAGGTCAAGTAACAGGCTGGTTTTATGACCCAAGGACCTGAAGATCAAGGGATAGTTTGGTTGAGAGGCTGAGGACCAGAGAAAGAGCACAGGAGAACTATTGTTTGTATAGAGTATCAAAGCCTATACTCTCATTGCTTATCAATATTGACTTGTGGTAACCTATTAACTCTACAGATAAACTGCCTTAATTATGAGTAGTGTGCATGAATTCTGTGTCACCATTGTGATGGTTATTTTTAATCATGTCATGTGCATGTGAAAGCTTGATAATGAATAAAAAAAAATCCCAGAAGAATCAGTGGACTTCAATGATGGAGTTGGTGAAGAACGTTAAATATACCATGGACTGCTGGAAGAATAAAGAAATCTCTCTTGGAAAAAGTAAGGCCAGAATGTTCCTTGGAAATAAATAGATTTTCCCTTTCTAAATTGGACATTTTATCAGGAGAGATGATTTCCTGAAGGACACCATGCTTGCTAAAGTTGAGATTGGCCATCATGAAGACCCTTAATGAGATGGTTTGACAGAGGAACTCCCATGATGAGTTCAAACACAGTGCAGGTTTGGCTGGTCTTTCATTCTCCTATACATCACGTAGCTATGCTTTGGAACCATCTCCATAGCATCTTTTCCCACAGTAATGAATCCGAACAAAAGTAACCAAATCCCTTGTGATAGAATCGATTCCAACTATGGAATGAGCACAACTGGCCCATAGAGTTTTCAGGATTGTCTATTACTATAGAAGCAGACAACCATATCTTTCTTCCAGGAATCAAGCCTCCTTCCTTTGTGTTAGCGAGTGAGCTTAACCATTGTGTACCAGGGCTCTCTCCCAAGTGAATACATTATTAAGACAAGACATAAAATTATCATCTGAAAGGGGTCATTAGAAATTGAGAATAGTGGCAGTTACATCTTTCTCCTTTTTCACTTTGAAAGTCCACATAATTCCATTTTCAAGGAAGATCTTGAGTCAAGTTTAATGCAATCTTTGGATGTACTACTCTTTCATTTGATGTTTATTGAGTCCACTCAGGATAAAGGTGCAATCCATTTCTCTTCATTTATATTCCTATTTCAATCAAGCACTGGCTGATTATGATCTTTATATTAATCTCCTTTGAGAAAAGGGGATTTATAATCAAGCAAATTATCAGCATGGCTCTTCTTGCAGACCTCTGAAAGCCATACATAAATCCTTCTGATCAGCCACCTCTAAGTCGCTAATAGAAAACAATCGTGCACAGGTCTGACCCCCAAACACCAGTATCTATGGTATGAACATAAGTTCTTTCACTTTCCAGAATAGTTTCATTTTTTCTTGAGGAAGGCTTGATATATGCAATTTTGCAAAACAGTCCATCTGCAGCAATCCTACACCCCTGCAGGTTTCCAAAATGCTCTGAAAGATAAGGATGTCAATGCAACACATATAAACCTATGTGGGACCTTAATGAGCTCAGGAGATGACAGCATTGTTAAGGCAGGGATGGATTTCAGAAAAGCAGCATGCTGCAAGTTAAGAGCATGAATTCAAAGGGCACTCTAATGATCCCATTTGAAAGTCATTTATACTTCAAATGAATGACAAGGGCAGCCTGAAGTTAGACACTAGCAAGGCATTTCATTGCATGTGTGTGGCACTTCTCTTCTTTTCTACATGAAACTTGTGGCAGTCATGTGCTTATGTTAATTTTATGATTGAAATGTAGGGGTGGAGTCTAGCCTGTTAATCTGGAGATAGCCATTGAGTAGACAATGAGACCTCTATGTGGGCATGGCTTTCTCCTGAGACTTCTGGGAAATCTCGCGATATTTCCCTCGTGAAGATGAGAAGCTATTTTCCCCAGTTGTTGGGAGTGAGTCTCAGAGATGATTAATCACAGAAAAGACAAGCTGGCAGTGTTTGAGAAGTTGAAGGAGCCCGCGGAGAGACCACACAGCTTTGCCTTGATGGAGCCAGACCTCTGAAGCTGGGGAGGCCACATGGAGATCTCTGGCAGCGATGAGTTGCTTCTGCTGTTGATGGACGCTGAGCCCTGGAGGCGAGGTGCCCTGCCAGCACCCAGATTCTGCACCCACTGACCTGTGACTTCGTGAGTCAGAAGAAGACTTTATAGACTGATTTCGGGCATATGGGTTAATACCGGACTTATGACTTTGAACTGGACTGGGCTGGGATACTTTCTCCATGTCCCATTCCTTTTGTATATAAACCCTTTCCTTGTATTGATATGCGTATCCTTGAATTTGTTCCTCTAGTCTACCCGGATTGAAACAAAACTTTAGAACATATGACACTTTATTTTCTAAGATAATGTTTGTGTTTCTTGTCTGGTAAATTTTTGGATCATAGAAAGTTAAAAAATGAATTCATTTAATGAAATTATTTAAATTTGGAGTGAATCCTTCAAATTTTATAAGTTTGGTAAATGTCCAAATTGGTAAGTATTTCGCTGACACTGAGATCAGTGAAGAGTCTATGCATGATGACATGGTTTGGAAAATTCGGCGTGGTTTTCAATATGATTGGAACATACAGATAGAGAGTGGTAAAGCTATCATGGTTCTATGCAGTTATACAAACCATGGTTCACAAAACCTTGCTCTATTTCACAGAAATTGATGAAAAATAAAGGGGAAAATGATTGTAAACTGTTCTAAGTACCATCCACATATAAAAAATATTCAGGCAGATTTCAAAAGCCATTCATGATCAAACCAGGCAAATAATACATGCCTCTCTTTAGATATATGAATAATGGTTGAGCATGGTAAAATACATGATCACAATATTCAGTACGAATTATTGATGGTACTTGTCTTACTTCATGTAAAAGAGGCTAAAAATGAGAACAAAGAAGAAATGATAGCTTTGTTAATTTAAAACAAACAAAACTTTTCTGTTAAGGTGTTAAAAGCAAGACAATGTATTTTTCTCTTACACTGACTATGGATATTCAATATTTTCACTTTCAGTTTTTGAAAGAAATTTCTTACTAGATTTGTCTTCATATTTAAATGGAATGGGCAAATTATATTTTTATATTTAAAATGCATTTTCCTGAATAGTTCCATCTGAAGTAGGTAAACAAAACAATGCTGAAGAAAGTTCAACACACTATGGAAGGAAGAAGAGGTAAGAGGAAGTAAATGAACTGGTCTGAGTAAATTTTGAACAGACATTGTCCGACATTTATTTGAATCTAACATGTTGCTTACACTTGCTGTATCTGGCGGGGACATATGGGAATGGGACAGTTTGGCAGGGCAGTCTCAAGGGTTGCTGTGTTTTCCAAAACTGTTCCTATATCAGCAAACAGAAACCAGGCTTTCTGCAAAAGACAAGCAAACAGAAGGAAGCCTCCTTCCCTGAAGGATGGGGTTATTTCTTTGTCAAACAATTAGCGTGAGAAAGAGTTCCGTCCCATGTCCATTTGCAATGATGCTGCTGTTTCTCCACATTTAATGATCAGTGATAGAACACTAGGTAAGGTTTTTGAAAGAACATTTTCCATGATCTCAACTGCAACTAATTCATGTCATATTTTTAATGTAATTACTTTTTTATCATATCATTTTTATCATGTAATTCTATTTTTTATCATATCTCCCTAATTATAGTAAGAGCCAATAATACCTTTTCTTCTTCTTTTTTTTTTTTGGCATCACTGCCCTCAGGTGGTGGGAGTAGGAGGACCAGCCTTTGCTCCGGGGAGCTGGAATCGAACCTCCATCCCAGTGGGCCGCAGTCCTGTGCACAACCACTATGCCACCGGGGCTCAGCCAATAATGCCTTTTCTTATTGTTGTTTCTTGTATCATGTACCTAGGGAATTTTAAATAAATTATGAAGCCTACAATCTGTATCTTTTGTAAATATTTGAAGCCATTTACAAAATTTACTTTTGTATAATATGCCCCAAAGAAAATATTGGAAGCAAACAAGGTAAAAGTTGAACCATGGGTCCTGTTAGAAAATAGTAACAATTACATGTTAGTCAACAGGATCCTGCTTATGAATTTTTTTCATGTGCGAAAATGTGAGATCTTTTGGCGAAGAATTAAGTTCAGCAACTTACCCTTGAATGTTGTGTCCGGAGAGTGTAACAAGAAAGAGGAGGGTAAGTGCCGGTAGTTTATGTCTGGGAAGTAAGGGAAGGCAAAACAGAGTCTCTGATGTTGTCCCTTTAACAGGACCCATACTCTCTGTGTGTAGAGATTATTCTAAAATTTACATTAAGCTAATGAGGCACAGCTGATGGGAGTGTTGGGATTTCGGCTATTTGAAGTGGAGGCACTATTACCTATATTTTGGTTAAATCAACTGGAGAGCATGTTCAGCTACACAAATAAGGGATTTGCACCATCCATTTATCTTAGAAAAGGTGAACTTTTCTTTCATTAGCAGGTCCCTGCTGCAAACTGGGATGCAAAGTCATCACTAGTCTACTCTATTAATGTTAATATATCCCTGGATAAGACTTCACCCTTGAAGAAGGGCAGGCATGGTTGTGCAGGAAAATATACACTGAAGTATTCATGACCACAAAGGACACACACACACACACACACACACACACACTACTGATCATCATGACCAAACACAAAACCAGAGTTTTAGAAATAGGTTATGGACAAATTATTATCAGGCATTGGCACTGATCTCCACATGGTGATCTACTTTCAAAAATATCAGCCATTGAAAAGCCTGTGGGATACACACTGTTCAACTGTGATAGACATGGAGCCTCCACAAACTAGAATCAAGACAGTTGTGAAAAGAGAGTTGTTAAAAGACACCACCACCACAGTGAATCTTGAGATCTCTTAGGTGGTGCAAGCAGTTAAGTATTCATCCACTACTTGACAGTTTGAAGGCTTGAATTCTCCCACAAGTAACTTAGGATTTAGATTTTCTGACTCTTCTGAGTGCCTGTTGTGACGACCTTGTCTCAGGGACTATAGAATGGAAGCTGATTGTAACTATATCTGAAGAAATGGAGTAAACCCAAACCAAATCGAGTTCTGGGTAGTTGGTTCTGACATCTAGTGACCCTAGGAGACAGAATAGAACTACCCTATGAAGGTCCCACCTCTTTTACCCATGCATGGTTCAAACCACCAACCTTTGTGTCTATAGCTGGATGCTAAATCACTGCACCACCAGAGATCCAAGACACTTGGTAGGGGGGATTTATTACAAGGATACCTGGTAGCTGGGTGGACTTCCCCTGAAAATAACACTGTGAGATGTTGCTGTAAAATCAAACCCGTGTCATCAAGTCAATTCTGACTTATCATCGTCCCATATGTTATAGAGTTGAATGGGTCCACTGTTTCCTGGCTATATGCTTGACACAAACAGATCACTGTGGCTGTCATATTGATGGCTGTGATTGAACTTCCTATGCTTTGGTGGACATACTCTTAGAAATAGTTTGTGCCACCAATGGACCTGATAGTACTCTAAGGGATTTAATATAGTAAGGTTCAATGGGACATTACCCCTCCAACTACTAAGACAGCCCAGCATGCCGTTCTTTAGCTTGTGCATTTGTGATTCCCCACACCACAGCATGATTGGAGGAAAATGGAGTCCTTAGGTTGATTGATGAGACATTCCAAAATAGAATCTAGGAATGAAGAATGAACCCTAAAGTTTTCTGGGGAATAGCTGATAAGGGGAGACCCAAGAGAAAAATATAATTCAGAAGATCAGTTTCAGAGTCATGTTTACTTGGCTATTCAAGAAATGTCATCATTCTGTGTGTACTTAGAAAGAGACATAAAGTAACACTGCAAAGTGTGGTACCAAAAACTGCCCTCTCCATGATGCAGGGGGGATCATGATGACTGCAGTAGGAGCTTATTCAGATGAGAAAGTTGGCCCAAAGTTAATTTTCCTACCAGCATAGTACTTTTTTTGTTGTTAATATAATGGCAGACTTCCAGAGACACTATGTCACACTTCTAATAATGAGGCATCAGAAATAAGCACGCTCTGTTTAAAAACCTACATAACATGTACTGCTTTTTAAAAAGCTAATCATAAAACAATAATATGCTGTCTTTAATTCCACTGCCAACTTGAGCCAATTAGAACAAATCAGGGTTGCAATGATTTCCTGACACAGATCAAGGACAGTAAGTGATGGGACAATACAGTGAATGAGCAGAGTTACACAAGCACAGTGCATTCTATAAAGTGCTGGGTCTAAGAGGAAGTGGTCAGATAAGTGAAAAACAAAACAAAAGAAACCAACAACACTAAGTAAATAAAATGCTGATCCCATTTGTTGACTTCTCCACTTGAGCCAAGACGCATGATTTGCATGAAGCTTTTTAATGACAAAAGATAGAAATGTTAATTTCATATTCTAGTAGTTTAAATCGGGCACTTTCTTGCCCACTCCCCCAAGGTAATCTCAATTTATTAAGTCAGGAAGACAATAACACTCTCTTCAAAAGTCACTCCTTTGGAACCTGAATGTGATTCTAGACAAGTTATGCAGTGATCTTAGACAAGTCACCCAGTTTTCTGTGCTATGTTTCCTCCCCTGTAAAGCAGAGAGAATCGCCGTGCCCTCTCTTTCAGGGTGGGTGAGAAAGCACTTGATACGAATGAGGCGCTTCCCAGCCATAAGAGGATGTGACCAGAAAGAAGGGCAGCAACACTTCCTCTTGGTAAAAGAGGCGAGAGAAGAAAGATGAAATATCTTCCCTAATAACCTTGGGAATTTGTTTACTATTTGACTATGGTTCTTGTCCCAGCCTCGAATTCTGATTCTCTACCAGCAAAGCAAGAGTCTTCCTTTTGTATTAACTAGGGATATGCTTTTCTCCCAAGGCGGATAAGGTAGAGCTATATGAAAGCTGTAGGCTACAACTACTATTCTTTGTTTAATATACGTTTAAGGGAGCCCCAGAAAGTTAATGGGAAAACGGAAGCAAAAGACAACTGAAGCCTCTTTCCGTGTAGACATATATGTAAAATAGAGAGTTATTTTGTTGTTGTTGTTGTTGTTGTTGTTGTTGTTGTTGTTAGGTATCATTCAGTTGGTTCCCCTCAGATGCTTCACAGAGTGAAGCACTGCCCAACCTTGGTCCGACCTCCCAATGGTCTCTCCGCTCCAGGCTATTGCTGCAGCCTTATGTCAATCCACCGTAGCGAGCGTCTTCCTCTCTCGTTTGCCAAACTTGATGACCTTCTCCAGAGACTGGTCTCTCCTGACAACGTGTCCAAAGTATGGGAGACACAGTATAATTATGAGTTCCAATAAAGCCTTTCTAACAATTAAGGTGCAATCACATTGCTGCCGGTAATGTCTATTACGCATGCCAAACTAAAGTACTCAACTAGAGTGGCATTTGGTTTAGAACTGCATTTGTGTCGAATAAGAATGAAGGGGAACATGATTTTCTCTGAATTTGTTTACTCACAGATGAAAATCCCTGAGTGGTATGACCTTTATATTTAACATTTAAAAAGCTTAACAATACTTTCCCCCAGAAGCTCAGAGTAGGAGATAATTCTTTCCCAGGAGAAAATAAAATTAAAGTGCCGCAACGCCTGTTGGAAAAGTGAAGGGAAGGATAATGACAGCAATAATATGCCAAATAATTACGTTAATTGCTTATTTGTTTGCCAAGGAAGGTATTCAATATTTATTCTGTTCAGTTCTGGTCTAATGGTACTATGTTAATACCTGTAGCTTTGCTGAGGCTAGGATTATACCGTCTCAAATGAGAAACAACCTCTCACCCATTTAATAGAATAGATGGAGTATTTCATTTACTCTTCAATACCTAAATACTAACAATTTAATTGTATGTGTGTGAAAAAACATATGACAACAGTTGTTCTTTGTAGATTGTTGTTGTGCGAGTGTGTAGACATCACACACACACACATACACACACACCAGGTATTATTCTTTGGTCAAGGACTGACTTCCTGGTTCCCATGGAAACCCAGTTTTCTCAGAGCTCTCTTTCAGCAGCTGCTGATTACAGTTTGGATTTTATTTGCATTCATGATTAAGGAGGAGCATAAAAGACTAAAGTACAAAAAAGCAGTTAGAGGATAAAAGACATTTCAATCAATGATTCTCTGCAGCTTTAATTAAGAAAGAGGAATAAGAACAGATACCAGTATTTCAGAAACTTTTATTTAATGGTTGACTGATGATTATAACAATATTAAATGAAGATACAAGTACCACCCAAACTTCTGCAATTTGCAGGGCTGTATATTATTAGCTAAAAGATGAGGTATACGATTTTTGCTTTTTATAATGGCCTCTCTGCTTTTAGAAAATAATAAACACATTTTTGCTCAACTGGATTAAGATAAAAGAACATAATATTTAGTACCATATAATTTGGTCAAACCAAGCAATTTTAAAAAGGATGCTCTTTGATATAAAATGTCACTTGAATTTGGGCCTTTTATGTTCATAAGAATTTGCTTTCCCAATTTTAAAACAGGAAGAGAAAGTACAGTAATTACTAGTGATTACCAGACCAGGAAGAGAGAGAAACTTAATAGATATGTAAAATTTCACAAGGCCTTCATTTTGCAAAAATCTATCTTTAGTCATGTATGCAACATATTACTTAAGAAAATGTAAAAATACACAAAGAATAATATTTATATATACTAATGTAGGAAAAAATGTAAGAACACTATTCTTAAGTACACAATTTGATAGTTTGTTTCACTGGTCTCAGTAAACCTGAAAAGACTTGCTTTGTAATTTGTGATAGCAATAG
Organism: Nesogale talazaci; assembly: GCA_004026705.1. Taxonomy (NCBI): domain Eukaryota; kingdom Metazoa; phylum Chordata; class Mammalia; order Afrosoricida; family Tenrecidae; genus Nesogale; species Nesogale talazaci. Next base: position 81,876 of record PVJH01005809.1, read on the forward strand.
TCATAAAAATTCATTATTTTACTTAGGTGTGGAATTTTTTCTATGAGCCTTCTTTGTAACCAAATGCTATACCAATGTGGTCATATTGTTCCGAAGCAAGTTTCAGATTTTCCTTTTTAACTTTCAACTAAAGAATGCATATTAATATTGTCATATTCTGAGTTACAACTGATGAAATATCATGGAAAATGAGAACAAAAGAAAAACATAACAATGCTGATGTTTTGTTATTTTCAATTAAGACTGAATCTACAATTGCTTATCCTAGAAATTATTTCAGTTGGTATTGCTGTTGGCTTTATATTTTTACTTTGCTGTCCAATCAAGTTAACAGGTAGGTGGTAAAAACCATAGCATTCAGTTACTACTCTACATGTTAAGTTTTTTACTTTCAGAAAGAACATAAAATTATTTACAATAGCAATATATTATTACAGTGTACCTTGGGGGTATAGTGGGTTAATCATTGTGTCGCTGATCACAGGTCAGCTGTTTGAAACCACCATCCACCCTGTGGCAGTCATGTGCTTATGTTAATTTTATGATTGAGATATAGGGGTGGAGTCTAGCCTGTTAATCTGGAAATAGCCATTGAGTAAACGATGAGGCCTCTGTGTGGGCATGGCTTTCACCTGAGACTCCTGAGAAATCTCATGATATTTCCCTCGTGAAGATGAGAAGCTATCTTCCCCAGTTGTTGGGAGTTAGTTTGAGAGACGATTAATCACAGACAACATGGCAGCGTCTAAGAAGCTGGAGGAGCCGGTGGAGAGACCACACAGCTTCGCCCTGATGGAGCCGGACCTCTGAAGCTGGAGCAGCATGCTGTTGATGGACCTGAGCCCTAGAAGCGAAGAGTCATGGGGAGACCCCTGTCGGTGTTGGGATCTGCACCCACTGACCTGTGACTTCATGAATCGGAAGAAGACTTTATAGACTGATTTTGAGCATATGGGTTAATATCGGACTTATGACTGGACTGAGCTGGGATATTTTCTCAATGTCCTGTTCCTCTTGAATATAAACCCATTCCTTATATCCATATGCGTGTCCTTGAATTTGTTCCTCTAGTCTACCCAGACTAAATCACACCTCAGAGGGGAAAGATTAAACGTCCAATTCCCATAAGGACAGAGGATAAGAAAGGTCTGGAGGAATTCTACTCTACCTTATAGGGTTGCCAGAATGAACTTGATGCCTATGAGTTTGGTTAGGTTTTTGATACAGATTTAATGCAGAAATGAAAGAGATATTATACAAGTTATTTTGTCGTGCCCTTCATTCTCATGGTTTGAGGGTTTTTTAAAATAAATTGTGAGTATTTGATATACCATGTTGTTTAATATCCCATGGCAGGGAAAAATTCAGATCCTTGTATTATGCTTTTGAGTTTGAAAACATGTACCAAAGCAAGAGGGTATTAAGTTTATAGAGGACTCATAACAAGCTAATGGCTCTACTTAATATTTCCCTCAAAAGTTTGGGTTTTCCCTACCATATTATGTGCCAGTGAGTTAAAATGTTGTTTTGCATTCCTTTAATAATCATGCAGAGATAAAGCAAATTTTCAGAAATGGACAAGTCACAAGTCTCTCTTGTATAATAACCAAATATCATGGAATAAATCTGATTAACAGAAAAGATAGGGTTAACATTGCCTTGCCCATAGTGTGTGGTCTATAACTTATTTCATTTCTAGTCTTCTTAAGGGTAAGAAAGTGTCTGGTATTTTTTTTCCCACACAGATAATTTTTTGCAGGGATGATATATTTCTGAAAATTATAACCTTTCCCTTGATGCATTCCAACAAAGCATCTGTTCTTTGCAGAAGCCCATGGGTAATCACAGATAGGAATTTGTTCAGGTGACCTGATATCTAACTAAAAAAATAGACCTCCCAGATGGGTAGACTTGTTGAAAAGCAGAAAGAAAACTAAAGCCGTAGTGAATTCATAATACTTCACAGAGCAGAAATTTGCTGAATACAAAAAGAAGGGGATGAACTTCTCCTCTACCCAGGAAATGTTAAGTACTTCTTGTATGAACCAAAAATTCAGAATGGAAACTGGCTGGCATCCAGCTGGTGAGTCCTGACACAGGCTCCTAGCCACTGGACAGTGGTGTAGGCATGACTTACTAAAAATGATAGCAAAGTGAACCAACAAAAGGTGTCAGCATCCTAAGGAGGTGTCTAATATTCTCGGAAAAATGTTTCTAATTTAACCCCCTATTGAACTATTCCTAAAGTCTACCATCCTAAGTATTCTCAGGATACTTGAACACTTCACTTCCCACTTGGAATACTTGCTCCGTTACTCTCCCGAGCACCTCAATCTCCAGTATATCACCACTTTTGTGCCTAAATGGAGCATGGTCTTTATTACCAGAATCTATTTTCTCTATAAAACAGATGAAATAAAAATTATATATATATATGTATGTAGACATATATAATCGTGGAACTAATCCAATTGAGATTTTGCCTATGATATGCGTCTGTATTGATAAATCAATGGAAAAGTTTATTTCTTTAGTTAACTAATACAATTTGAAGAAGGACTCAACCATCTGAAGAAAAAAAGTACCTGTTTCTTAGAACTCAAAACATTATAAATTTTGTTTACATTTTTGATATTGCTGAACATTGTTAAATATTGACTAGACTTGTAATTAATTAGCATAAGCAAATGCATTATGATTGCTGTGGAAGTTAGGAAAGAATTCATGAAGGTGGTCAACAATTGCAATTTACCAAAACAGGTGAGTCAAAAGTATTAAATTTACGATGTTGGAGACTTTTGAAGACTTTATATTTTAATGGCAATTTTACATTAATTTATTAAACAGAAAAAATACAGAGAACTTCCATTTAGCTTGTACCCAGCTTTCTTTATCATTAACATTTTATATTCAATTTAAATGTCTGTTTCAATAGAGAAACTAATAATACACACTATTCTTAACTGAATCCATACCTAATTATATTTACTTTAATGTTTATATTATGTTCTTTTCCCCCTCCATGCGCCCCTGCCCCCACACCCGGATACTACATTCTATTTCTTTGTAGAGTCTCTGTTACAGTAGTGCACTTTCACAATGTGGCATAGTGTAGAGGAGCATAGATTCTGACTCAGCGTAAACCGACAGGATGTAGGATCGCTGAGTCTATTAACCTTCACGCGATTAGAAGGAAGGCCTGCTCTGTTTCCCCGGGGTTGTGACTGCAATCGTCAAATGCTCCGTTTGCATAGGAGTGTGTAACTACTTTCCTTCCTGGCCCTTGTCCTTTCTTTTTTGACTCTTCCTAAAAAGCAATCTTTCACAGTTCTGCACTTTTGATGACCTTGACAGTTTGGGGCAATCCTCATATAGTTTTGTAAGAGTTGCCACTGGTGAAATTCAACTGATATTTATGCCCCATTGGGAGGAAGGCTACAGAGCAGAGAGCTATTTTCATGACATCACGAGCAACATACATGCTATCAACATCATTTATGAGTGTTAAGCTCAGTCTCGATGACCGGACCGAAAGTGTCTCTGTCCATTGGAAGCACAGAGCTCTCTGCTGCAAGAATTCTACTTCACATATCAGCATGGGGGAGTTATATTCCTCTTGTTTCAGGGTGAAAGGCACCCCCGAGGTGCTGTCTGGTAAGCCTTGGACTCCTCACTGCAAGGTTGGTGGTTACAATATTCCAGCCTGCTGGAAAAAGAAACGGCTATTTGGTCTATTAAAGTTTTACAAACGCCTCAGAAACCTCCTAGAGTGTCGTGCAAGTCAGGAGGGACGCGGTGGCATAGGCTGTGGGTTGTTTTACGGGGCAATAATGATGTGAATCATTTGGGATCTGTGCACATGGAAGACTGGTCTCTTCTCCATCGATTCATTTGTTCATATCCATAGAGTCTTCTGCGAATTTATTCCTCATTTGGACAACTGCATATTAACAGATTCCAGGGAGACTAAGAATACTGACAAAGGTAAATTGCTTAACTTAAGTGTGAAAATGCTTGTAAACAGCTACAAGAAATGGATAAGAATCAGAAATACACTTGTCAGTCGGGGGTGGACTTGAGGAATCAGAGTTTTCCAGGAAAAGAATTGATAGAACAGGGAACTGTGTTATTTGCACCTATTTAAAAGTATTAGTAGAGATGAATTCCTCAGAATATTTTTTCACATACTAAGATTTCAGCCAGACCTTATAAAAGTATACTTGTATATCTAAAAATAGGCCTTAATAAGATTTTTGAACATTTTTACTCATATGAGAAGGCAACTGAGATGGTTATGAAAATTGCATCCCTTGGTATTCTTTCAGCATCCCTTAAAAAGGATAGAATATTTCTATATTTGTGTCTCTGGACATTACCTTCTAAGTAAAAGAAGAATGTGAACTTCAAAAGATACTCAGTGGAGAATACTGGTGTTTGTATTACAAAAGATAGATGCCTAAAGAATAAATGACATTGTTATTGGTCATCATGGATCATGGATTAAATGTGAAAAAGATGAACTATTATATGGGAAGGAGATGTATGGAACTGAAAATATAAGAGGAATATTCAACCATTAGAGAAAACTATGCTTTACTTATATATAGTTCATGACAATTACTGTTTCTTACATGGACTGAAATACTGACCAGCTATTTTGTATTTATAGGACTTCTACGTATTCTAAATTGTGTGTATATATATATATATATTCAAAAAATTTCATAAGAGTTTGTGGAATTAAACTTCTTTTCCAATTATTTTATCTTTTAGTTATATTTTGTTTTAAAACATTGGAAAACTATCTCATACCTGACTTAGGAAATAGCCATTTATACCATGGAGTTCATTTTAGAGGTCTATATATTTTTTGAAAGTTTATGCACACATATTGAAAACAAGAAACAAAGTGTAATGGTGAGAGAATGAAATTTCGGATAATAAATCAGTAAGCAGAAACCCATTAAAGAATAATATACTGACGAATATGGCTAGGAAGAGAAATGTGAAGGACTGAAGGAAAGCGCACAACCAAGAGCAGAAGATCCCAAGTGCAGAGTGAAACCAGTAAATGGTTTAGAACTCTGTGCTATAAAGAATGTGTCAAAAGGGACCTCAGGATAACTGGATGGCACCACAGGAGCAGTTGCAACAGGAAGCCAAATTACAGATCCTAGCAATAAAGGGGGGAAGACAAAGATCAATAGAACAAATAGACAAAGGTTAACTAGATAGGAGTCTGGAGAGTCATAGTCACCCTGCTATTGTTATGTATTTCAGTAGGCTGTGTGCGGAGCCTTTGACTCATGATGCATGTCTACGATCAGGCGCCAGGATTAGAGATAGTCAAAATTTACAATCGGTCACAATTCCCTTAGCTTTGTATAATACCGAAGAACAGAAACACCGCAGAAACACTCTGGCACAGAAAATCTAACGAGGGCAACGGGATGCATCACCTTTCAACAACTATAAAATTTAAAAAGTGCAATAGCTTACATTATTATCTATTTTCTTCAGTCTTCATTAGCTATGTCTTTAATTAAAATTTATTTTTTTCTAAGTGTCCTAAGGACATAACATAATTGGCACCCAGGAATCTATCAAATGTGAATATCTAGCATATATACTGAATATTCCAACTTTCAGTGACACTAATGATACCTTGCAGTGATCAGAAATATCCTGGAGCGTGCACAGGGTTGAAACAAGCTCCTCTAGACCACGAGGTTATCATTGACATGATCACTGCTTGAATGCACTGACATGTCACTGAAGGACCTCACAAAGGTGCCTGGTTATCCCCCAGAAAACACGCAGCCTTCAAGAAGCAGGGGGATAATTATGCGGGGTGTGAAATGATGCTTAAACACTAGTAATAATAATAAAATCTCAAATTGTTGTATTTGTTATTGATATGAATGATGCAAAAATAATATCACTTGAGGTTCACCACTGACAAATATGAATCTATAGTTCTTATAATACCTGTACTACATATTTTGCAGAATATTTCTTCTTTTCTGTATTGGTAAATGGTTCTGAAAAGCTGAATTTTTTTTTCTTCTCTCTCCTTTTGAGGGGCCATCACTGCCCTCTGGTGGTGGGAGTAGGAGGCCCACTCTTGCTGCTGGATTTGAACCTCCAACCCAGTGGGCAGTCCCGCGCACAACCACTATGCCACCGGGGCTCAGCCCAAAAGCTGAATTTTTAAACTATTTTAAAAGTAGTAACCTTTGGTGAAGTATTTCTGGTAAGGAAATAATAGTTCTTAACTAAAATATGTTAACTGGTGGCATAGTGGGTAGTTTGTAAGAGGGACGCTAATTCCAAGGTCAAAAGCATAAAAGTACTAGTTTGGGGGGAAGACTGGTGCAGCATTCTCCTTCTGAAAAGATTCAGAGTCTGGAAAACTCAAAGGGACAATGCTACTGTCTCGGATTCAGGAGCTGTAAAGTGGAATAGGCTCAGTGACAGTGAGCTTGTTTTTTGCAAAGGCTATTGTTTTCTGTGTCATATATAAATTGTTCTCTTCTAGAGGCAAAAGGATAAATATAAATATATTTCTACAGCAATATAGAGATATTTCTTTAAAGCATGTTAAAATGTGTAGCTGTGGTATTTCAATTTTTCCCCTAACCTAGGGATAGGTACTTCTGAAGACAGTGTTTCCATAGCTCAAATATTTCCTCAAAGATATCTGTTTTTTTTCCATTTTACCTATCAGTTTTGGCAACCTTGAGGGATTGCTCATTTTTAATGTTCTTTGAGCTTTAGTAACAAAAAATAAATCTATAGGATCAAGATGAGGGTTCTAAGCTAGTTGGACTGAGGACTTCCAAAATAATTCTTGAGGAGAGTTCTGACTACCCTTCAAGAAAGAACAGGAATATTGCCTTGGTGGAAAAACAAAACAAACTGTCTTTGGTACAGCTTCCTAGCCCTTATCTCATATTGCAGTTTCCATTTTTCCATGTATTTCATAAGCTCCATGATTGTATCCTTTGAAAAAAAATCTATCAAATGACCCTTGGGGATTATTAAGTAAAGGTTGCCATACACAGCTGAACTGACTTCTCTTTGAAGTTAACAAACTCAGCGGATCCCTTTGGAAACCTCTGTTTAGATAGGACTGTATTTTTGAAAGAATTCTATAAGACTAAGATAATTATATTATGGATAGCATATGCCTGCTGCTCTCCACTGATTAGAGAGACATGTTCAGACACAGTGTGTAATAAACCTGTGCCTCTGTGATTCACAATCCTAGCAGCAGTGTTTTCTAACCTATCTTTGCATGTCATCTATGTTTAAGTTTCTGTTCTTTGGATACTGAAAAATGAAGTTGAGGCTAGGACATTATCTGAACATTGCTGCCATTGAGTTGTAAGGTACCCTGGAGTCAGCTTTACCCAATAAAAATACCATGGACAAGACAAGGGAACCCTTCCCAGCCCAGCACCATCTCCACCTTTCTGGTTATAGTGGAGTACGTGGCTTCGGCCACTGTGGTAATCACATATTTGAGGGTCTTCTTCTTCCTCACTGAATCTTCACATTGCCAAGCATGATGTCTTCTTCTAGAGACTAACATATCTCTTGATAGTATGTCCAAAGAATGCACACAACCCTCATTCCACGTCAAAACAAAACATACATGTGTGAAAACAAATCCTGAGTGTTGTGGCCTATGAAGATATAAAAATGTCCCTTGCTTTCCTGAACTTGTCTGAATCAATCCAGCAGTTAAGATGAATACCTCTCACACTACTATTCTTTTATATAAGGTTTATCCTTTAAAAATATTAGTTACAGTTACGTGTGGATACAATAGACTTTTCTATTTTCCAAAGCTCTGATGAACAGGTTCCAAGGACATGTTGGTGACTTTTCAGTGTCTTTCACATTTTAAAAGTCATATTCCAGAAAATGCATCATGTTCTTTTATGTGGGCTTCAAATGTTTTATCTGCTCTTTCTCTAAGGATGGAGTAAGAAATAACAAAGACCCAGGGGAGTGCACAGTTTATAGTAGAAGAGTCTAAGAGTAAAGTAAAGGTAATAAAGAGAAGTTTCAAACTGTTGCGATGTTATGAAGATGCCAAGCCATGAATCTGAGGGAAAACAAACATAAATCACAGGATCTGGAATAACTTCCTACCACCCGTATTTGAGAGATATATTTGCACTTCTTCTTTTATAGAAAGCTTAGGCATAGTCTTGGAAGGCTGTTTCTACACCTTTTGGCAGCCTTACATGGAGCCAGCTTTATGACCATTAGCCTTTTGTGTAATGCTTTTGATCATGATATCTTCATCATCAGTGTTATCTGTCTCCCACATTTATAAAGTATAACTTTGTGGAGAACAGAGATTACCTGCTTCAATCTATATGTTCACAAAATACAGAACAGTGTAGAAGTTCAATATATAAATATAGAATTTGTGAAATTACTTTATTCAGAGCTTCATAGACTGAAGGTGGATAGTTGAATGTAACCCTTACACAATCAGGATTCCTAGTACTTAGAGCAGACACTCTCAGAATCCCTTACTATATGCGTTCAATGGCAAATAAATGTGACTTCTTTATTGCACACCTATTTGTTCTCTGAAAATTGTCACTTGACATATAATCTAGTGTGGTCTAAAGATAAAGGTGAAGTGAGGTTATGCTATATTTACATATTATGGGGGGAAGGAAAAGAAAAAAGAAAAAGCCATCATAGTTTATTCATGAAAGATCCAGATGGCCTACAAGAATTGGCAGTTATGTTATTTCTCCTACTTTATGTCTTATACCCCTTATCTATGACAAAAACATACCAGTCTTAGAAATGAGCTTGAGTATTAAAATCATCTTGTTTTATAAATTGATAATATGTATTTCTATAAACCATAACACTTTGGAAATTTACCCTTTCTGGACAAAATGTAAAAATTCAATCCAAATTAAAAAAAGAATACAGATAATCATATACAAGAGTTTAGTAAGAAACAAAAGCAAAAATAAAACCTAAAATCCGAAAAGCTCTGCTGTGCAGAGCTTTCAGAGTATCCATTTTTCACAGTAGGCCAGCATCTCTCTCTGAGTTACTGTACCCAGTGGCATCATTTTGGAAATTTCTCTCTGATCACATTGCATTGTGATCACCCTCTGCATTCATGGAAACAAAAAGAAGTCACATGGAGTGAAGTAAATTGATTAAGGTACATGGGGCAAGAGAGGCATGCTTTTTGGGGGCCAAAACTTGTGCACTGAGATGGTTGCATGAGCAGGTGCATTATTATAGGGGCAAAAAGAGTCCGCCATCACCACAAATCAGAACTTGTTTTATCTCACACTGCTGGACAATCTTTGCAGAACCTCATAATAGAAAACTTGACTTACAGACTTATCTGGTAGAACAAACTCTAAATGTATTACTTTTTGATATTTTCATCAATTTGGAAAGTTGATAACATCCAGAATGTGATTTGCCATCAACTGACATTTCACCTTTTTTTTTTTGAAATGAAAAAAATGTTTGCAAGTTGAGTTTTTTCTTACAGAGTTATTGTTGTAAGATGTGTTCAATATCACAACAGTTTCTGTGGCATTTTTTCCCCAAGCAGAAAACAAAATTTCACAGGCCATCACAAAAAGCAAGGTGACTCAACAGATGCTCAGACTAGAGTGATATCCTATGCAAATAAATTTTTGCTTCAAGTCCCCCAACTGCAATTGTAGCAGTACATCAACAGGAACCTGCCAGAAGTTCAGGTTAGATTTAGAACAAGGTATGGAAAAAGTCCTGTCATTGCTGATGTCAGATTAACCTTGGCTCAAAGCCAAGAAATACCAGGAATATATCTACTTCTTTTGCATTTACCATGCAGAGACATTCAAACATATGGACCATAATGTACTATGGATAAACTTGAGAGGGATGGGCAGCACAGAACACTTCATTGTGTTCAATCAGAACTTGTACATGAATCAAGAGATAGTTAGTTGTGTGAACAGAACAAGAGACTACTGCAAGGCTTAAAATCAGAAAAGGTCGGGACTGCGGACCACTGGGATGGAGGTTCAATTCTAGCAGTAGTTCCACAGGAGCAAAAGCTGGGCCTCCTACTCCCACCACCAGAGGGCAGTGATGCCCAAAAAACAAAACATGCATGCTGAGCAAATCATCAGAGAGGCTGGGTTATATCATGAAGAATTTGTCATCAGAATTGGAGGAAGACTTATTAACAACCAGAAATATGCAGATAAGACAACTTGGCTTGCTGAATGTAAAATGTTGAAGCACTTGCTGATGAGGCTCAAGACTTGTAGCCTTCAGTGTGGAATACAACTCAACGGAAGGAAAACCAAAATACACACAACTGGACAATGTAGAACATCATGATCATAGGAGGAAAGGTTGAAGTCATCATGCATTTTATGCCATGTGGATCCAGAATCAACACTCTGGAAGCAGCAGTCAAGAGAACAAAAGAAGAATTGGATTCAGTTAATAGACTCTCCAAAGCCTCTTTAGAATATTTAAGAGCAAGGCTGTTCTTTTGAGGGTTAAGCATGCCAGACTCGAGGCATGGTGTTCTCTTTAAATGAAGTAACTATGGGGGGGAAATAGTTCAAGCAACTGTCTTATTACATACACTTCATTATGTCTAATCCCAGCAGTGTGAAATCTAAGGAGCAGAGAGTGGAGGCCACAAGAAATGGAGGAAGATCCTGACAACGGTTTCAAACACCTGCATTGATGGGAGGGCAAGATCTATTTATGCTAAATCTAGTGATTTGAAAATATATGCTACTATTGGCTGACCAAGATTTTAAGTTTACTAAAGGATGACTATGTTGCTTCTTAAAATGACTTCAAAAAAAAAAAAGACTTCAAGTATATGTGTGATCTAAGAATAATCCAAACAAAACAAACACAAAACAGCCACTGCACTCTTTCAGGTCTAAGAGTATTTTCATGGAGTGGCAGATGGATAAAACCCTATGCAAATTTTATTAAGATACAAAGAAACAACAAAGGTCCCTTTTATTATGGTCTAACTTTTTTTTTTTTTAATATATTGGCTATAGCCTGCTGTAGTGAGCTTTTCTACTGTAAAGCTGAGTAAAGTCAGTTAGGTGGTTTGGCATTCCTTGGGACAGAGTTTGCTTAAGGGAAAACTAAGAAATGCAATGCAATGCCAATCCTGGACTAAAGGAAGGTCTCATATCTACTCAGACATGCTGAAAGAGTATATGAGAGAGCATACTTGTGACAGAAAAATGTGCTCAGTGCAGAATACAAAGACCCTGAAAGTTTTCCAAAGTAGAATGACATGCCACTGCATCCTGTGTCAGGAACTGAGTTTCTTTTTTTTTTTGCCTTATTGTTTAGTACTATTCTAAAAAAAACTAATCTCTGGATATTGCATATCTTAAATCTGCTTTTAGAAAATATTGGTTTACATTTTTAAGTACAAACACTCTAGCAATACATAGCAGATTAACTGTCCTGCTGCATTGTTGAAACTACCCTTATGTTATCTCAGTTTTCTCTTCAATTGTCTAAATGTACACTGCTAAACACTATTTAAAAACACTATTGGATGGGTGGTTCACTCTTCTTTGTCCATCTTGTTCCTCTGCATGGACAGTCTTGCACAAATCTCAAAGACCTCATGGCTGCTGAGCCTTCTTCAAGACTAGCTCAGGGTCGTCCTTGTGAAGCCAAGTGCTATAGCCAAGCCCATAACTTCTTTTGTGTGGTATTTACATAATTTAATACCAACTTAATCAATAAATGTGGAAGTGGAGTCTAAACCGCCAGTCAGGTGGGTGATGCTGCCTGGTGGCCATGGCCTTCTTCTGAGGAACTCTCTCTCGCTCTTTCTCTCTGGAGGCAGGCCCATTTCCTCTCTGCTTTACCTTCCTGCTCCTCAGTCCCTTGTAGAGCTGTCACATTTGCACTGAGACCTATAAGAGCCCTGGAGAGGCTTCCACCACCACGAAATCCACAAGACTTTGCACCCACTAGCCTTTGATCTTCCTGCATTTTGCATCATTGCAGATGCTGTGTGAGTCTGACGACAAATGTATAGACTATAATGGGACTTAGGGGCTAGTATTGGAATCTTAGACTTGATTTGAACTGAACTGGGATGTTTCCTTAATATACAATCACTCTCTGGTATAAAGCTCTTTATTATTCCTATATGAGTGTTGCTGGATTTGTTTCTCTAGCCAACCCAGTCTAACACATTTTGGAAAGCTACCTTTGTGTATCATTCTGACAGACCTCATCATTATAGTCCCATGTCTTTGTTCAATATCATTCACAATAACAAAAGGGAAGCATTCATAGCAATTGTCATTGATATGTTTTCTGAGTTAATGTAGAATGAATATGATGGAAATACATAAAGGATGCCATTTGCAGACTTTCCCCCCATCTCTTGCTTAGCCATAGTTCAGTGTAGCATTTTTAACTGCAGATAGATAGCATCTTCCTCTCAGAATAGAGTGGCCAGGATGTCAATTAACAAAGGGAGGACTTCACATGCCCTTTTGGTAGACAGAAAAAGTACTTACTTTGTTGATTCAAATAGCTATCTTGGGACAAATTATTAAGTTCATATTTTTATCACTATGATACTGGGTAAAGCACAGCAGGTGAAAATACATTAATGCAAACACTATATTCTGTCCAATGACATGAGTCCTAAAGATTTTGTTGATGTCAAATAACAGTCACAATATCCTTTACAACAAAACAAATCCTCCTTGTGATCCTCAGAGTAGACAGAAGGATCAACATGAACTCTTGTGCTCTAGCAAAAGGTGCCCTGGTCCAGTGTGCTAGTAGCTGTGCTCAATCTCTCGGATGCCACACTTGTTTAAGAGCTTAAATTTCTTTTTGGCCTTTATGACAAAGAGGGATGCAAATTTCAAATTATGTTAGGTAACCAATTTACATTTTTGCCTTAAATATTATAAAACAATGCTCCTCTTTGCTTGGTGCTTTAAAAGCAGAAAGAGGAGGAACATTAAAGGAGGTGTTTCAATGTAATGGCTCACAGGATCATACGTCACAGCAATTTAATTGCATCCTTGAAGAAAGCATCAATTGTGAGTTTTCAGAGAGAACGGGAGCTAATAAGTGAGAACTTTACCCCTTAGGATAGAAATTAGCACATATCATGAATAATGAGTGAAACCATTTGAGCAATATAAATCCAAATAATGATGACATACCAACTACACTGGCATTACTAGCAAAGATTAAAACAACAGAAAATAGCAAATACCAGAGGAGGTGGGCAAAGATTAGATTTGAACCCTCATATGCTATTGGTGAAACTGTAAAACTGTAAAGCCATTAAGGAAAGCAGTATGATGTTTCCTCAAACCATTGGGGATAGTAATGCCATCTGGCCAAACGATCCCTCTACTTGAGATATACCCTAAAGAAATGAAGAACACACCACAGGCAGATATAAGCACATCAAAGCACCATTCATAAAAGCAAGACAATGAAAACAATCATGGTTCACAAATCATAGACACAATGAAATATGATACATTGCATGGTTAAAGAAAAACTATTCAGCAGGACTGAATTTGGAGGAGTCTACACTCAGTGAAGTTCAGGTCACTGCTTCCCAGTCGATGTTGACTCAGTGTGACACGAGACCACAGGGGAGAACTGCCCCAGTGGGTTCCTGAGACTATATAAATCTATATGCGAGTAGAAAAGCCCATCCTTCTCCTGGGAGTGGATGGTGCTTTCAAACTGCTGACTTGTGTCTATCAGCCCAATGTCTACTCACCACACTGCCAGAGATCCTCCCACTGAGCGGAGTTAGTCATCCCAAATGGTCAAGTGCTGCATAAGTTCACTTCTATTAAATTTTTTTTTTAAGTTTCCATACAAATGAAACCGATTTTGATGGTTACCAGGGGAAGGAAAAAGGGTGGACTGGAGAAGAGCCAGTGATATGGTAAGCAGGGGTCAATGGGTGAAGGGAAAGAGCATGCCCTGCAAGAGGGAGAGGGCTCTCAAAAATAAGGGATATATGGCATGCCATTGGGAAAGCAGATACATTATTTAAGTTGTTGAATACAGAAAACCAAATTCACTACCCTTCTGTCTATTCCTCCAGGTAGGATATTACAGAGCAGAACTACCCTGTCAGTGCCGAAGACTGTAGCTCTTTCTGGAGTAGAAAGCCTCCTCTCTCTCCCATGGAGAAGCTGGTGGTTTTGAACTGCTGACCTTTCTGATTGGACCCAACTCATAACCATGAGGCACCCGTGCCCTATTCTGCAAATGTAAGCCCCTATCTAATGCAGAATAAAATGTTTTACAGCCTGGACAACTTCTATAAGATCATCATTTAAAAATAGAAGGACAAGTGGAAGTGTATTTTGGTTGCTCTGCAAAATTTTAAATTACTTGTTTTTATTTCTTCAAAAATCTACTGTCAGAATGAATGTAAGTAGAAAAACCCTTTAAAGAGGATCATGGTTTTAATAGTCAGATGGTGATTCTGCCCAAAATAAACCGGGAGACAGATTCAGCTTCATCTGATCTTTTTCCCAAAGATTCCTGAAGCCTGGTTGAAACATCACCCTAGAGTTATGGCCCTGACTTATGACTTTTTCTAATTTCATGTTCCAAATTTAACTTATAAATGACATGAATTATCAGGACTATTCTAGAGTTGAAAACAGCAGTAAAGTCATAATGATAAACTACAGTGTGACAGAAATTGTGAGCTAAGATTGAATTTAGGATATTTTTACTCAGGTGTTTTTAAAAAGTTCTTTCCCTCTTAGATTGTGCAATGAGATAAAGATCACTCCCTGATTGAATTATAGAACTCTAGTACATGTGTGACAGGGACATGGATGGCATATAATCCTATGCACTGAATTGCTACGTACAAGGTCCTAAGTTCAACCCACCGGTCGCTCCACAGAAAAAGATGAGGCCTTCTACTCCCATACAGCTTTAAAGTCTCAGCAAACCAAAGGTTCAATGTCTACTCTGTTCTAGACAGCGGATTGAGTTGGAAGCGAATAGAAATTACCTCATTGGGAGTGCTTTGGGGGGACTCTCAGACTCATGGTTAACCACTATGCATTGTTTCCGAGCCAATGGCCGTGTTTCTGGAGTGTGGTTTGCCCCTTTGGGATAACTTATATTGCACTTTTTATTCAAACCATTCCCTAATGTGGGTGATGCTTAGCTGAGATGCCTAAAGCCTGAGAACCATTTTTTATATTGAATGATTTTATAAGTATAAAAGGAAATCAAGCTTGCCACCATTCCTTGAATCTATTCTGACTCACAGCGACCCTGCAGGATGGGTAGAAGAGCTCCTGTGGTCTCTGAGACTCTAGCCCTTTGTGAGCGTCCATACTCTCACCTTTCGGTGGTTCTGCTGACGGATCTGAATGAGCAAGCACTAGGTCCCCAGGGCTTCTCAACTATATATAGTTCATAGAATATTTGCACAATTAGAAGAGGACACCATTATCCTCCGTGAGTAGAACCTTCGTGTACTTATAGCTACGATGTCTGGGTAGATTTGGGTTTCAAGAACTAACTAGTTTTCATGATCTAACTAGTTGCAATGGGCAAAAGTGCAAAGTCGTGGTTTTCCAATAATAATAAGAAGAAAGAAAAAGAACAGGATCATATGAAACATTTTGCAGTAGGATTTTCTTTGCGTCATTAAAATTTCATGATAATGAATGCTCACAAGAGGGAACTGCAAGTCTTCCCGAAGCTCTCTCTAAAATGCCTGCGAGAATGAGAATAAAATGGTTTTCTTTCCATTTCCCTTCCTTTGGCTTTGTTGTTCTGAGAGCCACATTTAGTTGGCTGTTCGGCTGTCTCTATTGTAAAACGATATTCAGAACAGAGAGCCTTTTCCTTCCCCTTACCTTCCATGCCCCGCCCCCTCCAGGTCAGTCACTGGAAAGGAAAGGGAGAAAGGCAATGAAGAAATCTTTTTAATTCCAAATATTAAAAAAAAAGAATCACATTGTAATGTCGTCAAATACTGGTGAATAGAAAAATTGAGAACGATAGTTTTTTTTTTTCTATAAGTCTTTCTGATCTTAAAAAACCATAAAAACCTGACCCAGCTGCTAGAAAATGCTCTACAGCAACATAAAACTAGCAAATCCTACTAGAAAACCTAGGTGTCAAACCAATACTTCCAGATGTAAATGTTAGCAAGCTCGGGCTGAGCCCTGGTGGCGTAGTGGTTGTGCACGGGACTGCGGCCCACTGGGATGGAGGTTCAATTCCAGCTCACAGGAGCAAAGGCTGGGCCTCCTACTCCCACCACCAGAGGGCAGTGATGCCTAAAAAAAATAAAAATAAAATAAAATAAATTTTAGCAAGTTCTCAGGATTGTAGGCAGTTGGAGGGCCCGGTTTTTAACCCCTACCCAGAGTATCTTTATGGAAGACAGTCTCTTTAGAGAGAAAACTAACAAAACAAAAAGCGGAGTCCCTTACACTGAGTTGGTTTCAGCGTACAGGGCCCCTATAATGCAGAGTAGAGCTGACCCATGGGTTCTGAGACTGACACTTTATTGGAGCAGAAGGCCCCACGTTTCGCCTACAGAGTTTCAAATCCTGACTCTGTGCTAAGTAGCCCAACCTGAAACCCTTACACAATCAGAGCTGCTCTTTTTTGTTTGTTTGTTTTTTGTTTTTGTGGGCATCTCTGCCTCTGGTGGTCGCGGGCGCTACCCAGTGCCACTCCTGAGAGCCGCCGCTGGATTTGAACCGCCAAGCCCGCGGGCTGCAGTCCCGCACTCAACCACTTACGCCCCCGGGGCTCAGTCCACAGAGCTGCTCTTTACATCACGGTGTTCTCCGCATTGATATTATTGTAATGAGTATGAGTGACGTGTTAACATCGGGGTTTGTATGTCTAAATGCCCCTGATAGATGACCACACACAAAGAAAAATAAATCAAAATCGTTAAGTGTTTTCTACACTTAAGATGTTATTATTAATATACACATAAAATTTCAATTTCAAAATAAGGAAAAGAGGGAAATAAAGATGAATATAAAAAGAATAAGAGAAGAATGTGATAAGAGCTGTAAGAAGCCCCAATAAAATGATTTTTAAAGAATTATAATGAAAATAATAAAACACTATGCACAAGGAATTTGAAAAGATCAACAAGCGCTTTAAAGGTATATTAGAATTTATTTAGATTTATGAAACAACAATAACAAAACTGGGAACCACGTTGGTCAATTTTGACTTCATATTGACTCTATTTAGGGTTTCCAAGTTTGTAAATCTTTATTGGAACAGACAGCCTCAATATTCTCATAAAGAGTGGATAGTGATTTGAAACACCAACCTTGCAATTAGAAATCTAATGCTTACCTAACAATGCCATCTAGTTTACATATCTATTGGGATTTTACATAGGTTAGAATATTCATATGAGCAGAGTGAGTTGCAGAGAGAGAGAGAGAGAGAGAGAGAGAGAGAGAGAGAGAGAGAGTTGGGGGAGGAAGAAGAGGGGAAGAGAGAGAGGGGAGCTTTGGTGACCTAGTCATGTACTGATAACCACAAAGGTTGGCAGATAAAAATTACCAACCACTCTACAGGAGAAAACTACATCTTTTTACTCCAAGAGTTACAGTCTTAGAAATACTCAGAAATAAGTCTACTCTGTCCAGCAGAGTCGTTGTGAGTTGAAATAGACTCAATGGCAGTGTGTGCTTGTTTTTTGTCTGTACATGTGTATATACATGTATGAATATATATGTCTGGTATATATAGGTGTGTGTGTGTTTGTGTGTGTGTGTGTGTGTGTGTGTATATATATATATATATATATACTGAATGTACTGGAGGCAATTTAGACATTGGAGGCAATTTAGACATTGGACTACTAACCACAAGGTCCAAAGTTAAAACCCCCCAGGTTATCTACTCAAGTAAATATTTAGTGTTTCCGACAGTTAGTACTGGGTCAGAATCTCCTCGATGGAAGTGAGGACACACTCACCACACATACAGGAGACCTGGAGGCAAGGGCACCTGGCTGCTAAACTAAAGTCCTTCCTTCTTTGGAAGCCACCAGCCACGCCCCAGAAGAGCAGGCTCAGCAGCACACTGTGGCAGCTCCACTCTATTCTATATGGTTGCTACTCCGTGATCAATCATTGACTCCGTGATCAATCATTGACTCCGTGATCAATCATGACTCCGTGATCAATCATTGACTGGATGACAGTGAGTTTGTTTTTAAAGACACACACACACACACACACACACACACTATACAGACAGAGAACTCTACATACATCCTCATAGATTCCTTCTGCTTACTCCTTCAAAAAGAGCTAAGTAATAAGGAAGAAACTGGGAGGGTATTGTACAGAAGCATGTTTTATTCATATGCCAGGTTGCTCTTCTTTAGAGATGCAAATAGAAGTGCTTGGGCCCTAACAGCTGCTCTTAGTGCACTGTAAACCCCAGCCAGCTAAGGGAGCACAGCTGGAGGAATGTGCAGAGCATTGTTGTCTTTAAATCTAATACAAACTAGGGACATGTTTACTACTACATATGTAATACTATTATCATAGACAAACAGTTTCTGTTCTCGTTTCTTTTTCTGACTCTCTTTTTAAGTTATGCCCCAATGGCTTTTAAAAGGAAGGTTATAAAATGCACAACTATTATCAAAAATAAACATAGGCTTATTCAGAGGATATATTCTGTACATGTATTGAAAAACAATTTTGGTTCCAGAAAAAGTAAATACATGAAATTAAATGGGTGCAATATGGCATATAAATATAATAGTGGGAGAAATGCAGTAGACCACATCTTGGCTAATTGGAATATGATTGATGGAACTATGTATTGCTCCTATATAGGGTGGTGTAGAAGGTTGTGTGCTGGACTGCTTATTAAAACATCAGCAGTTCAAATCCACTAGTGACTCTGCTTTGTAATTCCTTAAAAATGAACCGTTTTGGAAATCCATGTCTGGGGATCAACTCTGTTCGACAGAGTGGTTGTAAGTTGGCATGGGCTTGATGACAGTGAGTCTGGGTTCCTTCTTCCATTTGTTGTAGTGATCAAGCACTTGGTTGCTAACTACAATGTTCACAGTTGGAACCCACAAGCTGCTTCAGGAAAGAAAGATATGGAAAACTGATCCCATAAAAATCAGTGGAGAGGGCTGAGCCCTGGTGGTGTAGTGGTTGTGCGCGGGACTGCGGCCCACTGGGTTGGAGGTTCAAATCCAGCAGCAAGGCTGGGCCTCCTACTCCCACCACCGGAGAGCAGTGATGCCCCCAAAACAAAAAAAAATATCAGTGGAGAAACCCTAGGTGCTAGTTCTACTCTGTTTTACAGGATTATTTTGGGTTTAAATTGACATGATGGCAATGGGTTTGGTTTGGTATAGATGGTCAGTAGAGAGCGAACAGTAATGTTCACATTATTAATTATCAACAAGCTTATATCCATGACTTTATTTTCAAAACTGTTAGATCAGTAAGTCCTCTAATTAAAAATCAATATGTGAATCTAATTGTATAATAGCTTAGCTAATAAATATGAGTACAAAAGGATAAAACATGAAGCTGGGATTTAAATCTAGGGATGGATTTTAAAGGAAGAAAATCTAAAATTGAGTATTGATGTTTAGCAAGCAGTAAGTATATTTCTTTCTGCCCTTCATCATTTTAGAAAGTACAAGTTGGTAGTTCCTTGGAAAGTTATAATTTATTTGCTCAATGACTCATTTTAATCATTTTTCAATGCTTCCCTATCTATCTAATGGGAATTTAGGATGTGATGTTTATGAAGATTAATAACACAATGTTCATCTAAAATTTTTGAGAAGTTCTACTTATCTTAGTTAATCTCTCCACAACAGATCACTGCATTGCCTCATTATTCTCCTGCTATAATTGTATTTATGTGCATGAAAATTTTCCTTAAATACTGGCTTCAGAATTTTTCTAGGCTTCAGAAAACCCCATTTAACTGCATCACTTGGAAATGTCCTAACCCCAGGGATCTCCAGAGTGGAGCTCAAGCTAGCTGCACATTTTTTGAGGTGCAACAGAAATATGGAACCTTTATTCCAACAATTTGAAACTTCAAACATGAACCCTTTTAATGTGGGTTTAATATGAATACCCATGAAACCCTAACAGAAAGTAAAGAAATACAGTTGGTAACAGAAGGGTCATACAAATTACTTATCAAGTAGCATGCTAAAGTGGCTTAGTGGTTAACTTGACCAGCTGATAACCTAGAAGCTGGACATTTGAGTCCACTCAAAACCCCCCCCCTTTTTTTTTTCAATAATCCATTTTATTGGAGACTCATACAACTCTTATCACAATCTAGACATATATCCATTGTGTCATGCACATTTGTATATTTGTTGCCATCATCATTCTCAAAACATTTTCTTTCTACTTGAGCCCTTGGTATCAGTTCCTCATTTTCCTCCCCCCCCTCTTCTTCACACACCATTGATAATTTATAAATTATTATTATTCTATGTCTTACACTGTCCAATGTCTCCCTTCATTCACTTTTCTGATTTCCAGGGAAAGGCTTATATGTAGGTCATTGTGATCTGTGCCCCCCCGCCCCCCATCTTCAATTTCCCCTCTTTGAATCACTGATTTCTTTATTGATTCTGAGGGATTTATCTGTCCTGGATTCCCTGGGTTTTCAGCTCTGATCTGTACCTCCTGTGTATATCCTCTGGTCTAGCCTGATTTGTAATGCAGAATTGGGATCATGATAGTAGGGGAAAGAAGCATTAAAAAATTAGAGGAAAGTCGTGCTTTATCAGTGCTATAATGCACCTTGACTAGCTCATCTCCTTCCTGCGACCATTCTGTAAGGGAATATGCAGTTGCCAGATGGGTTTTGGGTCTCCACTCCACATTCTCTCTTATTCAGAGTGATAGGATTTTTTGTTCTTCAATGCCTGATATCTGATCCGACACCTCAAAATCACACAGGCTGGTGTGTTTCTTCCATGTGGGGCTGGTTGCTTCTCAGATGGCCACTTGCTTATCTTCAACTGTAGGACCCCAGATGCTATTTCTTTTAATAGGCAGGCACCATTAGCTTTCTTTACTACATTTTCTTATAAACAAACTCACTGTCTTCAGAATCATGTCATGAAGGTGAACATCATAGAAGGTCAGTTTACTAGAGCAAAGTGTTTTTGCGTTGAGGGAGTACTTGATTAGAGGCCCAATGTCCATATGCTACCTTACTACTAAATCTACAAATATATGCACCTAGATCTATTTCCCCATCATCATGTATAAATATATTTACATATTTATGTGCCTATATTTAGAACTCTATAAGTTCCCTTTACCTCTTGGTGATCTATTTGTGAAAAATTCGTTAATGAAAATGGTTCTTTTCTGATGCAAATGGGAATACAAAGAGGAGGGGGGATAGACAACAAGTAGTTTGGGTTAAGATTATATGTAAGAGTGTTCTACTCACAAGTTATATCACAGAACCATAGATATTTAGCTGAATTTGTTAGAGTTTTTTTTTCTCAATGATCTCTGAATAGTATCAATAAAGCCTCTGTGTCTATCCACAGGGCCAATCCCATGACAGTTACTCTGCTTCTATAAAGTTGTTGGTCTCTTAACCTGAGACATTTCCCGGCATGAGAGGGGGTGGCATACCATGAACCCCGAGGCCTGAGCGGTGATGTTTGAGTTTGAGGAAGCATTCGGAAAGCAGCTCCTTCTCGGGAGAAAGATGGGGATTTCGACTCTCACAAAGAGTTCCAGTCGCATAAACTCACAAGAATAGTCCTACCTTATCGTATACACAGGGTAAGGTTACTATCCAACGAAGAAGTCATGGTATACAATGATCACATCAAAGAAAAATAGTATCATACATTAAGCAAAGCTCTCAAGCTGTAAGCCTTTTCGTAATAAATCTTAAAGTACTTTTGTTATATCCACTTGACTTCAGGTCTTGAGTTCTTGATAAAAATAAGCAACAGAACATTGCAGCTCAATCTGTGGGTTTGCAATAGTGCAATTCTCTCGAGGAGTGGAAAGTCTCGTCGTTCTCCCACAGGCCAGTTGGTGTTTTCAAACTTCTGACCATGCAATTATCACTCAAACAGCGATCCACGACACAGTCAGAGGTCATTGAGTCATACACAAAACAAAACCCTCAACTCATTGTCAACAAGTAGCTACTCCTTCACAGTGACATCATTGGTGTGGGTGTTTGAAACTGCACTTCTCTATAGGAGTAGAAAGCCCCCTCTTCCTACCTTCCAGCAGTTACAGGTTTTGAATTGCTGACTTCAGGCGAACGTGCAACCACGGTGCCACCAGGGGTCCACCAAGACATAGGCGAATAAAAGTAAACATGTAGCGAAATTAATTTTCCATATAAAAACACTAACTAAGAGTACAAAATGAAGAAAGAGAGTTCTGGAACCCTGTGGCAATTGCTATTTTAGGTGAGGTCGTTAGGAGAGCTTCATATGTCAGATCCCATTGAAGCAGAGTTCTGAAGGAGTGAACCTTTCTTTGGACAACCAAACAGTGAAAAGTTAAGTCAGTAGAAAGAGAGCCTGCCGGCACATGAGCTATGTGTGGGTCTGACAACTGGAAATCCTGTGGCTCAAAATCTCCAGCTGTTTCATGGAAGAAAGAGGAGACACAGTCTATGTGGACCAATATTTATAGCATCTAAGACCCGCCGGAGCAGCTCTGCCTCAGAAGATCGCCTTGCATCAGAATCAACTTGACGGTGCTGAGTTTGGGTTTGATTTCAGCTAGAAGAGAACTTAGCTTCAGGAGGCCCAAGCAGGTTAAGCCTACAGCTGGAACATTAAGATCCAAAAGGAGAATACTGGAATATAATATGAGAAAATAGATCAGGAAAGTGTACAATCATATATAAATTTTAATAACTTTTAATCATTCTATTCTCCACGAGATGGGAAGATGTTGGCGAGTTGGGTCAAGGTGAATGAGAGTGGCTTCCATTTTAGAAAAATAGTCCAATTTGACATGCTTTCTCATATACCACCAATTTCATGCGTCAAGATAAGCATGACGATTTGAATGAGGGCGTTATTAGTGAGCAAAACAGCAACAATGAGAAGAGTGTTTTCCTGTTAAAGTGCTAGAACACGCTAGTGCTAATGTGCGTGAATGAAAAAGAATTGCCGCTGAGCCCCAGTGGCATAGTGTTTGTGTGCAGGACTGCGGCCCACTGGAGGTTCGAATCCAGCAGCGGGCTGGTTCTCCTACTCCCACCACCAGAGGGCAGTGATGCCACCAAAACAAACAAACAAACAAAAAAACAAGAAAAAGAAAAAAAAGAAAAAGAATTGCCTAGAGTTCCCTAAGGAGTTTTATGAAAGTAACACATAGGTGAGAGCTGTTCTTTCTTTCTTAGATCAGTCTGAGTGTAGATGAAAAGTTCACTTTAGATATCAAAAGTTTAAATTAAGAATAGGCAAAAACAGAGATTTAGAATAAATAACTGAATATAGGGATCTTAAACACAGGCAACAGAGTTGATACTGGCAGAAGCCTTAGTGGCAGAGTGGTTACATGTTAAGCTGTGATCTCAAAGGTCAGCAGTTCAAGACCACCAGCTACAATGAGGGAGCAAGACAAAATCTTCTTTAAAGAGTTGGGCTGAGCCCTGGTGGCGCAGTGGTTGTGCGCGGGACTGTGGCCCACTGGGATGGAGGTTCAATTCCAGCTCCACGGAGCAAAGGCTGGGCCTCCTATTCCCACCACCTGAGGGCAGTGTTGCCCCCCCCTCCAAAAAAAAAAAGTCACAGTCTTGGAAACTCACAGTGGAAATTCTACCCTGCTAGTCACTATGTCAGTGCTGACTCCATGGCATGAGTTTGTTTGGGCTGATAGTGGCATTAGAAACGTAGAATTCACTGGTGTATGGCAGTGTTGTAGACCTGCAAAATGGAGGTGAGTTCAAGGAGTAAGTTTAGAGAAAAATCCATTATGAGAGGTCAAAGTGTTGAAGATAATAAACAAAGGTGATAATAAGAGGTCAATGAGAGAAAGTTATACTAGTAGAGAATGACATTGATACCATGGAGAAAAGTTGGGGAAGGAGAGATCAATTAGGTCAAACATGGATGATAAGACTACAGAGTAATTATTAGATTTAATCATATAGAAACACTTTTAACCTTCAATTGTGATGCTGTGTTTTTTTTGTATAGTAAAGTTTTAAGGATTATTTGCTCAGCATAGAGAATAAATAATATGACAGAGAAGATACAGCACTGACATATTCCTTTCCTTATTTCACTAATTCAGTATATACTTGTTCAATTAGAACATATGCATCTTGTTCTATATATAGGTTCCACACAACAGTGAAGTGTTTTGGGTTCTTATTCTTTGAAACATTATCCATACTCAATACAATACAAATGAATATATTTCTGGTATTCTCTCTTTTTTAGCCAAAGTATCTCTGATATTAGCAAACTCTCTTCTGAATCCAACTGCAAACATTCTGACAGAATGTGCTTTTGCATCCATTTAGAATTATTTTCAGCATATTTTATAAGCATGCATAATTAATAATATTATTCAAAATTTCCCACATTCTGTTGAGTCACTTTTCAAAAAATTGGCCCAAGTATGGATCTTGTGCAGTAGGATGTCCAGATAGTTATTTCCCACGAACAAATGAGTGCTTCCAGTAGTGTATCAGCAATAGAATCGTCAACCTTCCTAATGTTGTGACTCTTTAATATAGTTCCTCATGTTGTGCTGACTCCCCAACCATAAAATTATTTTTGTTGCTACTTCATAACTGTAATTTGCTACAAATATGAATGGGATGACCCCTGTGAAGGGGTCATTGGACACCCCACGGAGAGGGAAAAAGCCAAGAATTATCAAGAACTCTATAAGAAGGACAAAATTGGAGGACTTGCTCTACCTGATTTCAGAACATATTATACAGCCACAGTGGTCAAAGCAGCATGGTACTGGTGTAAGGACAGATATTCAGACCAATGAAAAAGAGCTGAAAACCCAGAAATAAAAACATCAGCATATAGACAAATGATTTTTGATATGGGCCTAAAAAATATCAAATGGGAATGAGATGCCCTTTTCAATAAGTGGTGCTGGAAAAAAACTGGATATCTACGTGCAGAAAATCAAAACAAGACTCTTCCTTGCACAAAAATAAACTCAAGATGGATCACAGACCTTGAGGTAAAACACCAAATTATTAAGGTCATTAATGAGGGAATTGGGACCAACCTGAGAACTTTGGAGCAGGTGATACATAGAATATAGAAAATTGGGAAGGATGCAAATACAGGGGAGCCACACATTGACAAATGGGATATACTGAAGATAAAAAACCTGTATACATTGAAAGAGAGTACATTCACCAAGAGAATAATAAGAGAGTTCACAGACTGGAGCAACATCTTCAGCTATGACACATCAGACATGGCCTTATTATAAAATTCTACAATACTTTGCAAGATTACAATAAGAAAATAATTAACTGCCCACTACCAAGGTGGGGAAAGGACCTGGACAGAAGTTTCACAAGAGGAGAAATCCAAAGAGCTAATAAACATGTGAGAAAATGTTCCTGATCATTAGCCATAAGCTAAATGCCAATTCAAACAACTATGAAATACCACCTAACACCCTCAAGGATAGCCCAATTCAAAATATCAGAAAGCAACAAATGTTGAAGGGGCTATGGGAAAACAGAAACTCTTGTCCATTGCTGGTGAACCTATAGGTATGTACAGCTACTATGGAAATTGATTTGGTGATATCTAAAACAGATGGAAATTGAGCTACCATAAAACTCAGCAATCCCCCTACAGGACTTATACCCAGAAGAGGCAAGAAATAAACCACGGCCACATATCTGTGCTCCAATGTTCATCGCAGCCCAGTTCACAATTGCAAGGAATGAAAAACAACCCTAATTTCCATTAACTGAAGAATGGATTAAAAAACCGTGGTACACACCAGATATACTCGTGCA